>WURS02071387.1:0-10420 GCA_011762765.2 Rhinocypha anisoptera | reverse complement strand
CCTCATCCCACCCCCCTGAAACATGGCTATCTGGTACCAACTCCGTAAGCTGACAGCCATCTCCACCCGCTTCATACTATGCAGGGCTCTTTTCTTTCCAGTCCACTCACTCACCATTTTTCACGGACATCCTCTATACTCCACCCACATCTACGTCAGAAAAGGCGCGTCCTGGACCCTCCGTCCGTTACTTTCCCTCCACTTCGCTCGGGATTTCTCTCTCTCTCGCTCTATCCTCTGAAAAAAAAACCTCTTCCCACAAGCACCTCGTGGGAGAAAAACGTATTCGAAAAAAAAAACATTTATATATCCATATAAAAAGGAATAAATCTGGAATTCCGTTGTCGTGACCTTGGCGGCAGGAGAGGGAGGGAGGGCGCCGACCGTTCGGTGACACCAAGTGGGACAGCGACGACGCGTGTTGCGGCTCCGCGGAGAAAATGAGACCTTCGGCTTCGAGAACAAGCGAAAGGAGGGGAAAAAAATGAAAATACGAAAATGAAAAAAAAGAATTTGGGTCGGCGTCAAAAGTTGGGGTGGGGTGAAGGGAAATGGGGAGGGGGCGGTGGGATGGGTTTGAGAGGGGGGGGGGGAGGGCGGGAGGGTTGAGCGGCAGCGCTTTTATAGTAGAAATCCCCGCGTTTCGTGATACGCCCTGGAATACGTTGGCGATGGAAGTGACCAGACTTCTAGTTCGCCGGCACGACCTGAATCGTTGTGTGCACTGAGGAAAGGACGAAAGTGCTTGACGGTGAAATGGGAAATCTCGATGATTGCTTCCGTTTCGAGAAAAGGCCAACCAAAGTCGAACACAGTAATAAAAATAATAAGAATATGTATCTAATTTCCACTGTTTTTTGGCGCGATGCGTTTCGTTATCCTTGAGGACATTAATCATTTTACGGGGTAGCGAAACGCTCCGTGGCACGTAAAAAACTGCGAATTACTCAGTTATTCTTATTATGGATACCCATTTTTTCTTTAAGTCATTTTACCACGCACTGAACTAAGTCCAATAAGGCAGCTCATTTTAACAACGAGGACGAAACACAAACATCCATGCCCCGAGTGGAGAATAAGAATCCAACGTAGTTTGGATTCGTACCCACGACCTCCGGATTGGTGGCCTTCACGAGGTCGGTAAATTTTTCCACAAGGTCACACCTGAAGTGATTACGTTTGTTCACAGCAATAAACCCTAAGGTTGGTTTTGTTAGGTATTCAATGTAAAGTTCGCCACGTACTAAGCCCAGCAGCGTGTGAAAATTCACACGTCAGAGGGACCACTTCCCTTCCCATTGTGTCGCCCTCGGTCTCCCAGGAAGATCTGGTACATATAAAACCACTCAGCATGGATTTAGAGGGAGTTTTCCTCAGGCATAACCGGGAATGGAACCCGGGTCCTCCGATCAATTTCCGAGCGATCTACCCAGTGAGTTTCCACGACCTCCAGGCCTTAGAACAGGCCACAAAACAAATTAAAACACAAAAATGAGCATAGGAGAAAAGGAGTAGAGCTGAAAGCAGGAATTTCTTCGCCGTTAAATATTTTTAAAATTCATACTTTGCACCAAGCGAGTTTATTTTTATAAATGATTCCCCGGGTGTGCGATGGAGAGGCTACAATGTTTCCGAAGTGCAAAGCGTCGTCATTGAGTTGGTATTAGGAGGCATGTGTGTGATTCGCATTGATTCTCATATCCGTTGAACGATGCAAACTAGCATTCAAAATGTAACCAGATATTTCGGTTTCTAAGACACGCTTTGTTCTCGAAATTATATTCGGAAAATTAATCAGCGTCGTTAATGTCGTGATATAAAGGGCCATTCTTGTTTTTCGGAATACTTGGTCGAGAATAGGGTGTGTCTTATATACCCACGAGTCTTATATGTCGAAAAATATGGTACAACAAACAGGTCGATATTATTTTCGGGGTGAAATAAACTAATACCAATTTCGCGATTCCCCCTTTAATGAGGAGTTATCGATAGAGATGTGAAACAACCCTTTTTTCTCACTTCATGGGCAAAGTAGGCATTCACGAATGTAACTACTAACGTAATAATCGGACATGTCCTCTCCATACCCACCATATTAAAAAAATTACAACTCCGTATGACTTCCACACTTATTTTACTTACTGATCCAGGTTTCGGTACTATATGCCACTCTTAAGACAAAGGAGAACTTGAAGGGAACCTCTTATATATTTATATATATAATATATATATATGCCGGTGGAGGCATGGTGTGGGGGTGAAGGGGGGAGGAGAGAGAGGAGGGGGTAGAAGAGTGGCATATAGTGAAACCTGAATCGGCCAATAAAAGAAGTGTGCAAGTCATACCCAGTTATTGTCATTTTTAATATGAAGATTCAAAAATTCCATTAAATAACGCCAGAAACTGTTTCTTGCTCTTCATATCCGTGAATTGGTATCGATAATTTAATCTTAGTTAATCCTGAGAAGGGATTAAAAGAATTATATGTAATATCTATCTAACAAGAATGTCCAGGCTATATTCAAACCGAATCGTTTAACTGAGTTTTAAATACGGCTGAAATATAAAGTCATAAGCAAAAACTCGTGTCAGAAATTAAATTTTCATGAAAGGATGAATGAAAATATTAAAGGAATAGATAAATTCCTACTGGTGTTATTGGCATCATATTTCACCAAGATGAAAGCTGTAAGGCGTGCAACAAACGAATTTATTTTGTAATGCTTAGAGTATCTTGGAAAATTTTTACTCGAAAAAAAATATTTTAATAGGCATATCTTATGATCCTCACTGGTGCGTGGTAGTCTAATTTGTCCATCAGATGGCTTGTGGTTCGTGTAGTCATACCTCGCGATATATCTTTGGATTACCTCTTAAAAAATCCAAGAGTTGCTTCTTGAGAAACCTCAGGAGGAAAAACCTTATCCTGAATCCCACAACTACCACCCTAGTCGTACCCTGAATCTGTAAATGTAAATTTTTTATATTCTAATTATTGTTTTAAATTGGACACTACTAACACCTTCCTAAAGTAACCCTTTAAGTTAATTGCTATGAAGGAAGTTTGCTTATAGTAATTTCTTCAAAAATGTGTAACGCAATTGTCGTAAATAAAAGCAAGCAAAAAGTTAGTTTATTGATTTTACCTAAATATATAAATTATTTATATATAAGGTATAATTTACCATAATCTCTAATTCATACTTCATTTGATTACAAAATTAATTAGAAAACATTTATACAGTCCGATCTCCATACATGCAGACTTATTTTATCAGAATTTCTTTAGTATTCTTTTATCGTATTTTATTTAAAATCTGTTTTCCAAAATATTTTTATATCGCAAATGGTCAATAATTCTTTCATATAATAATGTTACATCATTTGTCTATTTTTCAGAAATACTTAATTTGTTTTATCAAAATTGATTAATATTAGATATAATTGCTTTATGAAACGGGTTACCACTAAAGTTAATGTAAGTATTGGTTTAATATTAATTCAATAGGCAATTCAAATTACGAGACATTTCCATAGCATAGCCCTTTTTTCCATGGGTGGATTAATCTCAAACTCTATCTTTACCCCTCGGCTATGAAAATCCTTCGACAGCGACCTTATTTTTCTTTGAGAAATAGTAGGCGATACGGTCATGTTTTGCATCGTTTTTATGCCTTACGTCTCTATATTCATTTATGCGTGACTTCACTTTATCATTCCTGGTTTCATATCTCTCTCCTTCGAGTTGAAAACTCCTCGGGTACCGCGATCTTAAAGCTTTAACAAATTCCGCTGTGCGGGAAGGAAGAATATTAATTCTACGTAAAAAACAAATCTTGCTTCACTATTCTTCCTACGCGATGTAAAAGAGAATTAATAATAGCGTATTCATTGCTAGAAAATAAGTATAGAAGACTAACTTATTGTTGTGATTCACCATGGAAAACGACTAAGAGCTTGCCTACAAATACTCTGACTCAAAATTAAACTGCTTGTTACTTATGTATTTGAAAGTAAATACTTCGTAACTCATCTTCTAACAACTAAAAAAGGTTTTCTTTTGTTGCCTTACCAATCTTACTGCACACCTTTAAATTAAAATTTATTTCTATGGCTTTAGAGTAATTTAATATGATATGAGAAATATAATAATTTACTAGTCGATAAAGAGAATAGTGTTTCAGCTAAAAATATAGGAAGATATGTACAAACGGAATTCAGATATAAGTTGAAAAAAATTAGAAATGAACTAGCGATAAAAATATGAAACATGACTTACGTACCAGAAATTCTGGAATGTATCTATGAAAAGGACACAAAGATTTTGTTTTCAGGCCTCGAAAAATTGTCAACTTAGGCCGTATCAATGTTTTTCCAAATGTAGTAGTTTGATACTGAAGTATACCACGTGGAATACTTGATCCAATAATCAAATTGATCTGAAAAAGCCTATTTACGACTTCTTTTTCCCTGATTAGAAACTGTAGAAGAAAACTCGTATGAGACACCACCTCTTTAATCACAGTTTGTCAATTGGATCATTTCTATTAGGGAAAATATATAAAATCTCACAAAGTTTAAAGAGTCCTTTTCTTATAAAACAGCTGATAAGTGGAAATGAAATTTTGTTCATACTTTGGAATTTGCCATAAGGAGTTGTGACCAGGGTCATTCATCAGTCTATAACCATTCACTTACCAAATATGACAAGATTCTTAAAAGAATTGCACATTTCATAAGGTTCCTCGATCGCCTCTGTTTCAGTGAACTGAATGAGGCATGTAGTCTCAGATTCGTTAAGTAAGAATGTGTCTTGTTTCTTTCATAATCGCATTATATAGACTTATCAACCGTTGAATCCGAATCATTACATCTTATCCTCTATCATAAGGTCTTATTTATGTTTCTAAGATCTTAATTCTTGCTTACTATGTGTATTTTAAAACCTCACATTAACACATCACAACTGTAATGAGATTTCCGTAACTTACTTTTATACTCTTTACTGAAGTCTTATCCAAATGATTGTCTCTTATTCCAGGAATGATTTTTTTTAAATATACCTCTAAAAATTAATTGTAACCGTTTTAATGAAGCCAAGTAGACAAAATAAGGTTGGTCATTAATTATTAAGAAAATGTTCTATATGAAATCTCGGAGGTAAGTGTGACTCCCGGATAATTGACTTGTTCCAGCTACTAAAATCAATCGTATTAATTTTTGTGTACATAATCCTTATTACCCATATGTTCTAAAATGAAATTTAATTATGGTTTCTGATATTTTTTCTAATTTTCTTGCATTAACTCCTTCTGAAATATGGAACAAATCTGAAGAAAGTTCGTAAATACATTAGTCTTGTAACATTTATCTGTATTTTAAAACTGTAAATTTATCGCATTACCTGGACAGCTTGGACTATAATGATAGAGCTCTTTTATCCGCACCGGCATAAAAAATTATACATTTGGGAAAAAATGCATTCTTAATGACATGGGTTTAATTACGTACATTATTTTCCTTGAGTGTTAGTCATGTTTAATCACCCGTTGCATTCGATTGCAACATTGCACTTTTACACTTTTACGCAATAGATATTAAACAAATCTGTTAATGCATATAAAAAAATGCATATTAAAAATTATTTGAGTATCACTGTACTGAAATAATTTCAGATAACGTATAGATTATAATTTCTATTCTACGTTAAATCATTTATGAAAAAAATTTTCTCAAAGAATGTAACGCTATTGATAGAGAATATTTCAGGGTGCAGAACGGAGTGTTGATTAAATAGAGAGATTGCGTCATCTGGATGACTGAAGTTTGGAAAATTTCTTCTTAAGTGGAAGTCTTAGAAACTTTTCCCAATACTTTTCACTGAACTCGGCGAAAGGAAGAAAGAAAGGGTGTTTCGGCAGTGGACCAGAGAAGGATCTTTTATAAGAGGATCTTTTACCTAGTGTGAAACAACTCTCCACGTTTTCCATCTTAGCAAAAATTAAATCACCTTTTATAATATACGGGTATCAAAAGTGACCACAATAACTTACTTTGATTCAGGCACGATTAATTTAATAGTGCGATCACAGAAAGGCAGCTTTGAATTAAAAGTAGGCATGTGGGAAAAATGAAGATGATTTACTGGATAAATCGTATCTTTTCAAATTCTGACAATATATCATTTGGGCTATTGTGCTAGAAAACACCGCTAATCTAACTGTACTGAATATCGTGAAGATCATATTTTGTAAACAAAATATGTGTTAAATTTATTATTTGTCACATTACACACTGACTATTGAAACCGTTTGAATTGTAAATAATATTTCCTATTCCACTATTTTATCATGCCTTACAATTAGGAAGAGAAATTCCACAGAGTTAACCCTGAAACAGTTTCCTTTGCCTTACAATTGTTGTTAAGTTAATTTTATAGGATAAACTAGAATTGTGTACTGTATAAATTGCATTACAAACTTGAGCATATGACGAAACAAATATCGAAAAGAATATATTTCATTCATGTAAAACGATTGAAGTTAGCACTAGTTTATATGAAAGTTATTAGAAAATACAGCACCATTAATAGAAAAATAGACTTATTTATTGGTAATAAAAAATTAATATTGAAAATTTTCACGATTACTATGGACTTTATGAATCATAGTGTACACATTTAGGAGCATTTTGGAAGAGTTTTGGAAATTTATGATAGAAAGTGTTAAAAAAGTGAGTAGTAATCGAACTTAAGATACTCCGAAAGAGCATGTAGCTTCGCTATCTTAATTTGCATAATAAAGGTATTTACAATAAAAATATTGGAACTTCTTATCTGTAGTTTTATGGCAAGGAGAACGTCATTATTCCTACAGAAGTGATCAAATAGTCCTTTAAAGAAGATTTTACACCCTATAACCTTAACTTCTACGAACATAAATCAACAATACAAAAAATTTATTTTTATATGTTGAATATCATGTAAACAAACCTTTGATTTGATATCTGATTTTGAATGTCAGTTTAACTATTTTATTATTCACAACGGCATATCTTGGTACTGGAAATAACATATACATCTTGATATTTTTAAATTGGCGATGAGTCATTTCAAGTCATGAACTGTAATTAGATCGTTTTCATTAACAACTTTTTTATCTTTACAACATATCCTACATATTTTTAACTTGGTTGAAACCGAATCATGTTCAATCGTAGAAAAATTCATCATACAATTGGTGAATAAGAAAAACGTTAGTGCGGCATAACTGTAATAATCCCACGCCATGTAAATGGCACCCTTTTACACAGAATTCTTAAGCTTTATCGGACCGATAATGACGTAAACCACGAGTTCCATTCCTTAGTCGGGAGGAAAAAGTCTTATAAACGGTGCAACGAGAAAACTTTCTCATCTGCCTCTCTTTCATCTCCTTGCTCAAACAAATGAGAGGAATACCGACGCAGTCAAGTCATTAAGGAAGGAGGAAAAAATGAGAATGGTTCCATGTCGGATGCGGAGGCGGGTAAGGGAAGGACGCGAGTGAATAAGGGAGCTGCAATTCACGGCACTCCTTCACTCTATCCATCCCTACTCCTGCTTTCGCCGTCGCTTTTCACATTCTGCCATCCCGCCACTCTTCTTACTTTGGCAAATTGAGCTGTCGTTCCCTTACTTCCACCTCTTTCACCACGAGTGTGTGGGAAATGCGATAATTTCTTCGGTTGAATACTTTGCAACGATTCGTGGGATAGACACGTTACTTCTTGACGTGTGTGATCGTAGGGCACAAGAGAGCGTGCAATTACATCCGTTCGAGATGAGATTTCATGGGAAGCCTGTAATAATTTACATCATTCAAGACTTGTGCGTCGTGAAAATCATTCAAGTTGTTCCGCGATATTTCAGTATAGACTTTGAGACTTCAATATGTAACGTCAGTGGAAAACCAACCATTTATGCGGTTTCGAGGCACTGATTTTCTCACAATCATAGAAGTCGAAAAAACATAGTCCCTATTTCGTAGCAGACATGTTTTCAAAAAATTAAAAGGAAAAACAATTCTGTTCAAAAAATCCAATACACGAAGTATTGTGGTATATTGAAAACGGCATTACAATTTTTTTATTAATATATTTATTATTTATTCTATTTTAGTGATTTGGTCTGTATACTTTCAATTCTCACAATTCACAAAGTATACCATTACCATTCACAAAGTCAACCATTGGGTATATATCCCTCATTATACTTTCTGATAATAATTATCTATTTTTTATCCTTTGATAAACGATTTATAAGGGACAGCATGTGTGAGGGAAAAGTAATGAAGGAAGGGTGCATACAAAGAAAGTATAAAGTTTTCCATGTTTTCTCAAAGATACTAACAGTAATATGCGAGAAATAGTATTCATCTACTGACATTTAATAATAATTTCTTTTAAGGCAATGAAACGTTTTTACAGTTGTCGGAATAGCATACATATTTGACCCTGTGAAAATTCTAATATTTTAAATTCATGCGCTAAAATCAAGAAAATTTAGGTATAAATTATAAAGGAAAATAAAATTTAACTTTATCTGAGTTCTTAATTTATATTAAGATTTAAATAATGATTTAATCTTGATTAGACATCATATTTAGAGATGCGATTTTAATGCATGAGTTCAAAAATGTTATCCTTTTCACAGGGTCAAATAACAACTTCCGACAACTGCTAAAACGTTTCTTGGCTGTAAAAGATATTTTTATTAAATGTCATTAGATAGATCACTCGTATTTTTTCTGTTAGTACATTCGAGAAACCGTGGAAAGCTTTATTCCCTTCTTTATATGTACCCTTCCATCATCACTTTTCTCCCGCATCAGCTCTCCCTTATAACTCTTCTCTAAATAATCTAAATAAAAATCTATTCTAAATCTAAATATTTTGTAAATTCTGCTTTAGTTAAATTTGTTTCCTTCATTCTGGTGCACTGACCTTCCTCCAAAAGTTGATCCTCACGCACTTCTTCAAATTAAATTCCAACTCCCACATCTCACATCAGTTTTGAATCGCATTAAGGTCCTTCGAAAAATGAGTCCCTCTCTGCCTCACTGAAGGTATCCCTGTACACTACCGCATCATCAGCAAAGAGGCAAAGATTACTTTTGACCACAGTATTGATGTGGTTAATGTATAAGGGACAGATAGCGCTTCCTTGAGAAACACCAGAAGAGACTTACTCTCTCGGACGACACAATACTATGTATACAGTACTGTAGTACCGTACTGTACAGTACCGTACCACACAATACTATATTAATCGTTTCTTTCAAAGTAAGCGTATGTTGAGATCATACTTAATATTTCCTATAATGGAATTGTATAGCATTAGGAAAGCAGTTGGAAGTAATATGAACCGTAACAAAGGCTAGACGTGATTAACCGATCGTAGTTTTCTATTATATATAGATATCAGGGGTATTGACTGGGTGAAAAGGTCATTTGCGCCGATGGAGATTTTTTGAGTAATTAGGATTAAATCGGTTTTTGGGAGAGAGGAGGAAGGGCAGAAGGAAAGGCGGGAAGGACTCCTTTGAGACTAAATCCAGCACATTGAATGTTTTCAATTAACCACTAAAATCAGAATTCTACATCTAGTGAATACCCTGCAAGTCGCCTCGAGAGCGTGTGGAAAATGGTTTCTAGGACACCAGCCTTTCGCAGTGATATCTCGTTATGTAATGATAAGAGATGAAACTAAATTTTAGTGAATACCTCTGCTGGTTGAAGTTTTGAAGTCGCGAATTTTTTCAGGGGAGAAGCAATATTTACACTTTTACATTACTCTTTCACCCATTTTATCTGAATAGTTTAATCTTCTAATACGGCTACTCTCCATGTCGAAAACTATATCTAAGAGCCTTTATCTATTTAAAAGCATTAGTTTCGCTTGTGTTTATCGTGTCTCTAGGGGAGAACTTGCCTGTCTTTTCCGCGCTTTCTCCTCTCCGTATTTTTTCGCAAGCGTTTCGTATCTTCTTTGTATTTCTTATGGTTCCTTCATCAACCCTTTTGAGGAAAAACCCCAAATTAATTCTACTATCTCCAAACATAGGCTATCGTTCGCGTAACGAGAAAATCTCTCCTTAACGTTTTCGTTGAACCTTCTTTGGTACTAACTTTATAAATACGAGTTGCTTCAGTGCAGACACCATCATAACTCCTATGTGTGTGCCTCAGACCTAGATATGTCATAGCGATATTCGCTTTGGTTGGGACTTGAATTAGTATCGTGGAGCGATCTGTAGGGCATCGTCACTGTAGGTTATCCGATTACTGGCCCACCTGTTTTCCAAAGGCTCCCTCTTCACAAATTTTATTTTGAATATTTACACACCATTCTTGTCTTTTCCCACGCAAGTGACATATTTC
>WURS02071377.1:0-10421 GCA_011762765.2 Rhinocypha anisoptera | reverse complement strand
CCGCCTTACTCGCCAGATCTAGCCCCAAGCGACTTCTTTTTGTTCCCTCATCTAAAAATTTTCAGACAGAGGACAGAGATTTTCGTCAAATGAAAAGGCAATCACCTTCGTGAACAATTGTTTTGCAGAGAAAAACGCCTGTTGTTGTTGAAAACAAAAATGTTGAAAAATTAAAAAAAATTGCACGAAAGTGGTTTGCGTGTAAAAGCTGACCGAAATACCCCGCAGCAGTAAGATCATCGGAGAAATTTCATATTCCGACTCTAAACTAGAGTATTCCCACCGCTCAGTCATTGTTGTGTTTCCATTCCAAGGGATGCTCTGACCCCAAAAATTGTATGGATGGGTAGATTATTAAGTCAGTTGGATCAGAAAGTTGGAATCAATATTGACGTAACTAAATTTTCTTAACCTTCCTCATATACGAAAGGAAAAAACAAAAAGATTCTCCGCCTCTCAAAATGTATACCCTTGTTATTTTCACATCTGAGGCCTCATTTAGAATATGCGGTGAGCATCTTATGTGACCCGAGTGAGGTAGGAATTAAACTGAAGTACAGTGCAGAGCGGCGAGATCTATAAAGGTGGACGAGACAAAAACATGTGCTTCACTGGACTTCTGAACAAATTTCAATCAAATCTAATCTCCGGAGACTTAAGAAGGGTATAATTATAAAATTTCCACTTACCTACGTAGGACGATCAGATCACAGAAATAAAATCAGGGAAATCTATTCACCAAAATTGACGACGTTTTAAATCATTCCAGAAATGAAAAGATTTAAAATGTCATTCTTCCCCCGGAGATCCTTAGGGAAAAAGTAACTCCAGTCATCAAAGACCCAAGTTACTTTCTGAGACCTGCATGAAATTATGATTGGGGCTCACGAAACTTTTAGTCTTTGTTTACGTAAGGTCCGTGAGCTACTCATGTTAAATTCGATTAGGTAAGTCAGTCAGTAAGGTGTATTAGTCCATTTTAGGAACGCCAGCCGTGGTAGCGACCTCTGCTAAACACCAAAAACATCCGTTCTTTCTTCACCAAATTGGTACCTTGCAGTATATCATGCAGATGTACACTTCGATCTATTTGGCATGAGTGACAATGATGATGTTTGATCCAGTGCAGCTCTATAGGGTCACTGGAACGTGTAAACCCTTCCAATACGTCCAAATCTTAGGTCAGGAAAAGCAATGCGTACAACAGATCATTCCCTTGACTCATTTTATTCTGTATAAACGTCATAACATTTGAAGCTATACATATATATATATCATTCATATATCATTTTATAACATATTCACCCAGCATTTCACACAGTGGCACATTCTTCTCAGGCTTCGATAAAAAGATTTACACAATTCCACACAAATTTAAAAATTGGTTCTTTTCTGCAGTCCATTTATATACGGTTATACAATACCAGAAATATGCTATATCATAATAGGAAAGCGATTCATTTATAACTTATTTAAATCTACGTAACAATTGATATTCTTGATACCCATTCGACAAGATTAAATGATCACAGGGTACCAAAGTAAGAAAAATACGACAGCGATGAAATGATAATGCAATGAGTTGAAGTACAAGAATAAATATAACAGTCATAAATTATATTGATTTGTTTGCACACATCGTGCGATATTAACTGCACAAAGCAAAAGCACTCTTAACCAACCCATACAATAATAACATCAATGCCTTCAATTAACTCTGTCGTTAACAAATATTTTTCAGCATTAGCATTAGGAGGAAGACAACGTAAATTTTATTAACTATACCAATGATAACTTTTACTTTTTAAATACATATTTCCATCCGCAAAAACAACGCCGGTCGTTAAACAAAATACTTTCATCAGAATTACTTCGAATCCCATCCAATGACATCTATTTCCCGGGCGGAAGGTAAGCGTTGGAAGGCCTACCTCCACTCCCTCCGGAAGACCCGGTTCCTGACGGTCCTCCAGAAGGATAGCCCCCCTGAGAGCCCCCACTGGCCCCATTATATCCGCCGCCGCCCAGGGCTCCACCCGTAAACCCTGGAGTCCCGTATTCTGAAGACGGCCTTCCTCCAGAAGCACCACCCCTTCCAGAGCCGCTTCCCCCGAAACCAGGGGCTCCGTACTCAGAGGACGGCCTTCCTCCAGCACCACCGCCCCTTCCAGAGCCGCTCCCCCCGAAACCAGGGGCTCCGTACTCAGAGGACGGTCTTCCTCCAACACCGCCGCCCCTTCCAGAGCCGCTTCCTCCAAAACCAGGGGCCCCGTACTCAGAGGATGGTCTTCCTCCAGTGCCTCCGCCCCTTCCAGAGCCGCTTCCTCCAAAACCAGGGGCTCCGTACTCTGAAGACGGTCTTCCTCCAGCACTACCGCCCCTTCCAGAGCCGCTTCCTCCAATACCAGGGGCCCCGTATTCAGATGATGGGCTTCCTCCAGCACCACCACCCCTTCCAGAACCACTTCCTCCAAAACCAGGAGCACCCTATAAACAAAAATACTACTACTACATTCCTAACCAGGCGACGCCTCACTCTGTGTTGTTAAATCTTCCGTTTAATTAAATATTTATAATGAAATGACCCTAGTCAAGATAAAATTAATTTCAGTCGCTTATGTGGGGGGTTGTATGACGTCATCAATCAAATCAATGTTGGTTCACGAAAAGCAGTGCGTGATATCGACGACGAAGATATTTGGATGAAGGTAAACTAGATGACCGAAGGGTCACTCTTTCGTTTCGTGACAATGCCTCGGGATAGCCCATCAGCCCATGGGCGTGGGTCCAGGCCGCCATGTCTTTACAAAATCCCCTGGTGGGTACACGGAAAGCAGCTTGCACGCTTACCTTGATGCGTCAAATCCACTTGGAGTGGCGCTTATCTTGAGGTGAGCTCCGACCTCCTCTGGAAAACGTTAATGTTGTCCGTCGCTTGATATTTGTTGCGTGTTGTTGCTAATTGTTTATCTTCGTCTCATGAGTGAACCTCAAAAGAAAACACCAACAACTTTTGCGCTTTCTCAGTTTCTGCCGCCTTTCGCATGTCCTAATGTCTTTCTCTCTCTTTCTCTCCTCTGTAGATTGACAAAAGTACTCCACCACCGGGAGTCTTCGAGGACAACTTGTCATCACAGGTCTGTGCCACACTGATAATTCTTTCACTCATCCATACGATAAATGAATCTGTCGTACCCGGACAGACAAAAGCAACTTGCAAAGTCGCTTGGGAATCTTGGAAAAGTTTTGCAAAGAAGACATCCATCCTATCCTATCCGTTCACGGTTTCTTGAATTTAGTCACGATTAACTCAATCCCTGCAATTTGGTCCTGTACTCCTATTTCTAATCTGATCGCACTCATTATGATTTTTAGGGTTTTCAAAAACAGTCTTTTAACTGTGATTAAACGGCCCGTATTAGGATCTCACATGGATCTTCTCTTTATTTGGTTTTTAAAGTATTGGCGAAGCCATGGATCACCAATCACAAATAATCACACACCTAAAAACTCATCTCCTCCTAATCGCCAGTCTTTTCCGAAACCGCTTTAATTAGGATAACGTGTAAACATGGTGATCTTCACACGGGAGCGAGTTTTCGGAAGTTTATAAACAAATTCCTACCACCGTAGTTAGAAAAATGCTATCGTGACTTATCATTTTCTTGCAGATCTGAGGTTAGGGATCTGTGTTCATCATGCTACTGTGTTACTCTGTATAATAATTCACCTTTTTTGTCTATACTTAACTCCGAATGAATGTTTTCCGTTTTTATTTACGTAACGCTGCTGTTATTATTATTATTTTTTGTATTAAATGTAATCTAATAAGGGTAAATGAATTAACAGCTCCGTATTCATGGGACGACACTTTAATTTCATAACGCAAATGACTGATGAGGTAATTTTGCCTTTTTTAAGTGCGTGGGATGCTACAGAAGTATGGAAATATCAAAAAATTAAACTTTTCTCTTTTAAATGCCTGTTATTGCCTTTTATAGACCCTATTTCATGGAGTAGAAAGCAAATATATTTAATTGAACGCTGAAAAAACGTAAACTGAAATATTTTACATGGAGTATTAAAATTTAAAAAAAAACAAATTTTTGGAATTATGTCCTTTACTAAATGCTCGTGAGTAAAGGATAATTAGCTTATTTATTTAATTGAAGTGGATAACTTTTTAGTATTCAGCTACAAAAGACTAAAATATGATTAGCACATACAGAATATATAAATTAATTAGATTGTGACCACGTGTCTGTCGAAACCTAGAACGAAACTACGAAACTGCATACGTTCCCCAGGAGAAAGTCGTCTTCATTGCTGTAATGATATGACGTTTTGATTAATTCGAGCCGAAACAAATCAACAAAAATTAGCGACCCCATGAGCCGTATCGTCAATTGTCACTTAAGCGCCTACTAGAACTAAATACGTCACTTATTAAAACGAACGCCTATTAGTTGAGTTCGTCAGTCATCACAGTCGGGGACGACTCACCCTTGAATGGATCCCAAAGCTTAGGTAGGTTCCGGGGTCCCTAGAAGAACTAGTCGGGACTTAAACAATATGGCGATTGTAAATGAAGACCTAATGGCCCACTTGAATGAATATTCCCGGCGTATCTTTTGTGAGCAGTTAGATGCTATTCCCAGAAGATATATTAAAAATAGAGAAAATTCGGTAGAGATTCGGCAGAAGAACAATTTATCAAAAGGGATTCAAATGAAACTCTCATCAACGTACTACTGCCGATGATACTCCCTGGAAATTCACACAACCGAGGACATCCGATTCCTCCAATTTTGAAACTAACAACTACGCTTATGCAACAGGAAGTTTCCAAGTAAGATGTAATAGTGATTAAGAAAAAAGTAATTCATTTCACAAAGTAGTTTTTTCTGGTTGTAAATTGAAAAGAGATTTAAGGAATGCGGATGGCAAAGTGATGATTTTCTTTGACAAGCCGCCAAACCATACGACTGTGGCCAAACATTGTGTTCTATTGGCGAAACTGAAGTTATCCTGTGCCTTTCTGCAGCCAATGTCACTTCGAATTCCCACATATTCGTGATCCCTTTCATCACCTTTCATTCTGTGACGAGAATGGTAAAATTCTGAGGTAAGGGGGAAAATTCAAGACATCGCACTTTGCTTCAAGTTGCGATGTTAATAATACATGCACCTAATACTGATTACTAACGGATGGATCTCCCCCTTCCGTTTCAACTCATCCTGACCCTAAACAGGAGTGATCAATTGTTATTACAGTCAATAGTTGGCAGGCCCTAGTGCGCCCCTGCGGCGAAGGATTTCCGCGACCTAGTGGCGTGCAGTATGGTGTGGATTACATCATATCTCGGCTGTCACGACGTGATGATCTGGCGTCCATTCCCGCCTTCGACCCCGCGACCTTTTGGTCAGCCGGATGCGGAGACTCGATGATTAATGGGATAACCCGATAGTCCTCAGACCTCCATACACTCCATGGCTGAGGCTTTAAAACTCCCAACGTACTCCCGGTTCTATGTACGAAGGTCGTATAAAGCCCTAGGTAAGGTTTGGTTATGGAATCAGATCAGGTCTAACGCAGCGAGGCTTGCGAAAATTTTTAAAATGATAACCAATCGTTGTAACGAATTCGCCGGAGGAATCTGGTTGAAAACTACTTGCTGAACGAATGTTGAAACACAGGTTAAATTTACTGAGAAAATTAGTGGCAGGTCACTTTTCCAAAGTGGTTAAAGACACGCAACAAACCCCGTCTTACTACGTCACAACAGATCACAAACATAAAACTAGAGAGATAGTTCTTAGAATGGCTGGATATAAAATGTCGATAATATGATTATAGAACAAAATAGATATTGACAATAATAAAATACGTTGGTTTTTGCTTGGATGTATTTCCACAGAATTATTCAACACGACCCGTTGCGACGGATTACCGTCATCAGCTGGTAATCCGTCGAAACCGGTCGCGTTAAATAATGCTGTGTAAATGCGTCCAAGCAAAAACCAACATATTTTATTATTTTCATAATGGAATTCCACCAAGTGACGGCCTCAGTGAATTTTATTAAAACAGATATTATCACAAGCGCGCAGAGGATAAATGGGAAGTGTGGTGTATTTTGTAGTTATCTTGAATTCTTTTAAATTTTTACTAATATTATAGAAAATTAATCATTTATTTATGGAAAGAAGAATAATTTACGTCGAAGTAGTATTAGGACTAAAACATCGACCAATTTGAAGATAAGAATACTCAAATACTAAAAGTTTTCTTAATATTACTCAACTTAATCTGTAAAAATTTATTGTTATTATAGAAAATTAATAATTTATTTAAGGGAAGAGGTAGTATTAGGACCGAAACCTCGATCAAATTAAAGATACTAATTCGTAAAACTTTTCTTAAAATTACTTAACTTAATCTGTTATTCTTTTATTTGATTGTTACGTTGAAATTATATTCAAAATATATTTCACACGATTTCTTGGCCTAATATTATCTGAAAAATATTTCCTTGTTTACTCTGCATTGCCATTTTAGTCCATGAGGGAGAGCGAAAATGGCGGCAGGGATAATGGGAGAGTAAATGCAGTGGCGTGTTTACGAAAAGAAAAGAGTTGATGATTAGAACCTTAAGTGATATTATAAAGAATAGAATCGCTTGAAACTCTCACACGGAGCTTGGCGTTGTAAGACCGAAAACTTGCTCCTTGGGGAAGGATTATATGGGCTTTTTGAAATGTGGCTATGGCAAAGGGATAGCGAAAATAAAGTTGACGCAAAGGAAAACAAAATGGAGAAGTGCTATGAATGGTATGTGAGGAAAGGCAGTCGTGTTTGGGGAAATCCAGAGGAGGAAAGATGGAAGGGATACTCCGTGCTGACGAGTTGTCGATGAATCTAACATATTTGTTCAGTGACGTTGTGTAAGTGAGGTAGAGGTAGAAATATATAAGGATTTCACAAAGAATGAAAACGGATAGGAGGCATGTAGAGATGAAGGAGATGTATTTCAATCCGGGGTAGTGGTTGTTCTTTTGCAAGACTCATTAGAAACTTATCCTAACCAGAAGATTCGCGACCGTGATCATTATAATCCCACGTGTCTTTATGAGGCTTCCTGACTTCAGAGATACGTATTACTTTGAATTTTTTAGTCTAAAATTCTATATCAGGTTATAATAAATATACATCATTATAAACGTCACATGATGTTGCGCTTCTTCATACCAAATCTAAGCTAAAATAATGTTTAACACATGTATTGGCCCGTCGCTATTTCTTCCATTTTTAGCTCCATTTGAAACATGCATGGAACTCTACCACGCCATCCATAAAAGAACACTTGTTAACATAGTATTGAGAGTCGGATATCATTAACAACGGGCATGTATTGATGTTTTTATTAAAATTCACTCAAATAATGACTATTTATCTTCACCATTCCGCTTATGATTATCAGAAGAAGAAACTCGTTAACTGTGGAACATCGTAACCAGAGTACACTTGGGAACATATCACACAATGGTTACCCATAAAATACATTTTAGAGCTCTAAATTTTTAAACATAAAATTTATAGTCAATTCAATAATAGAAACGGTTATTGGGTTATTTTTTAACAGTGGAATAAAGATAGAATGTTGTTTTTATCCTAAATTTATTAAATTAAAGTTTTGGAACCTCAATGAATACTAGTTTATCGATGGCATCCTGTCTATCTCAGTTCGATGCGTGTAGTACCCCTGCAATAATAGTAGATGTTGGTTAAATATTAATCGAATCACGTGAATAGATCTAGTTCAATGCCAAGCTCATATCGTAAAATAATTTATTTTATCCCACGATCGGAAGAACATCACCAGGTTACCGCCATATCGTACAAATAAAATGATTAATAGATTTAACTAAATTACTAAGTAGAATCTTTCGGTTCTACCGGAAAAAATATTGACTGAACGAGTGTGAAGGATAATGTGGTTAAAATATCAATATTTTTAGAAATGTAGCACGTCGTATCACCACCGGTAGAGGGCGTATGAATAAATTGTTTTCACTTCTTTGGGCGGATGAGGTCGAAGGACGGATCGAGGCCTCTGCGGAGTAGAAGTCAGCCAAACAAAGAGCGTTAATCAAACAGAGTGTGTCTGAGACGGAATGTTCAAGAATAGAATGAATAAAAGAAATCGAATCGATAAAACGAGTGACCCGTGAACCATTGATAGAAATTGTCCTCTTTTTCTGTTTCCTTAATGAAAACTGGATGATGACAAGTATCCCTACACATGGCCTTTCAAAGATGTTTCGACATTTACAAAGGGCAAAAAAGTTGTATTCTTCTCATTTCTTCGTAGAGAATAACTTGCCTTGCCCTAATATCTAAATCCTATACTACAGTTTATCCTACTATACTCTATAAACTTTTCCTACTAAACCAATTCCCAATATGGAAGGCAGTGGCCGATAAGAAGAATATTTTTCCCCTCCCTGTTTCATGCCGTTAAATTATCGCCTAGAGAGATATGTTTGTGAACTCCTCGTTTTATTTGTGCGAAATTGAATGGTAAACTACCGGTTAGGGGACGACCGGGTTAGCCTGGTGGGTGGCGTGCTCGCCGACTAACCCATGGCTCGCGGGTTCGAATCCCGCCCAGGGCATGGGTGTTGTGTTTTCCCGGATGGGTTTTTTCTATGAGCTGAAGAGGTGCGAAATGACCATAGCCGTCGAAGCACCCTATAGACCAAAATACCACTACTACTATCGGTTAAGGTAGGTTTTTGATGATCCTCATATTAGTTTTTCCACGCAACATCTAACTTTAATATCTCTTTAAATCTTCATACTTCCTACCCCCTACCATTCTTTCCAAAATCCCTATTCTCTTCCTACCCCTACCCCGCTTTCCCAGCATTCTATCCTCCATTACAGCCTTCAGCAACCCATGAACCTCTTAGTACTCCTTCCGTCCTCCTTTCCTGTATTTTTTTGGATCTATCGCAGCAAACGCCTCTCCTCCCCTTATGCCATTCTCAAAATTTCTTCGTTCGTTTTCCCATCTGTCCACTTCACCTTCTCCATCCGTCGCCAAACCCACATCTCAAAAGTCTCCAATCTATGCTTACCATCTTTCCTCATGGACTATGTTTCGGATACCTAGTGTGCTAAGCTCCTTATTAGGGTTTTCACTAATCTTTTCTTCATATCTTTATTTAGGGTCCCTCTCATTAACTCTTTCCTATTCGTAAAGGCCTCTTTTGCTAATGCAATTCTTTGGTTAATATCCACGACACTACGTCCATTTTCCTCTACGCTGCTTCCCAAATAATTGAACTTTTCTACCTGTTCTGATTACCCGTTCGATCCCTCTTTCCTGCCTTCTTTTGATTTCACTCAGAAATCGCCTTTCCTCCCCTTATACCATTCTCAGCACTTCTTCAATAGTTTTCCTCTCTGTCCAATTCAGCTTCTCCATCCTTTGCCAAATCCGTACCTCAAAACCCTTCGATTTTAACTCATCATCCTTCCTCATGGACAAAGTCTTGAATTCATATGATACTACCTTCCAAATGGGGGATTTCACTGGACACTTCAAGTCTCTCCTCAAGTTCCCTTTCATCAACTTCCTTCTTTTTGCAAAGGCCTCTTTTGTCACTTTAATTCTTCGTCTATTAATAAAATGAATATACTTTGTTTTTCTTCGGCGGGATAGTGACCTCCAGAGGAAAACACGTTGAAATTGAAATTCTCTGCGTTAGAATATCACATCCGCGCGCCTCCCTCTGGAGTCAGTTTCACTTCTTCCTAATTTCTAGAGATCTAATGAAAATTCTCTCCAAAGATTCCGTCGCAAGCAGTTACGTGATTAATCTATAGAGAATGCCCCGGGCATCGGGCATTCATTTAAGTTTCGAACCGAATGCACTCGGAGTCATACCGTGAAAATTACTGCAATAACCCCGTATGACCAAACGGGTAGAGACGTTCAACTCCAGTGCAATATGATATGACCCATAAAAATAATTCGTCTTCCCAAAGCTGTTCTTTTTATCAGAAACACTATAAGGAAACTCCTGGAGGTATCCACATATTTTCTATGGATTGGAAAGTTTATTCCAAGCTTTCGTGGATACAAATCGAAAGCGCCTTCCTCTTTTATCGCCTCGCAACGGGGGCACTTCGTGATCTGGGATAGCGTATCTTTTAGTGCCGGTCCGAAATATTTATTAGGTGTGTGAGAATATTTCGTGATCAGGGCCTTTGCTTGCTTATTTTTTTCTCTCTCTCTACTTCGGAACAATTGGCTTTCCGGTGGAAGTTTTTATGCCCGTCCAGATTGCTGCACGATTGCTCATTCCCCTCCAACGCTTGCGTATCTCTATCCCCCCCCCCACCTACTCTCCCC
>WURS02071366.1:0-10421 GCA_011762765.2 Rhinocypha anisoptera | reverse complement strand
TATATGGAACCCGAAAACTCATGTTCCTCTAAGGAACCTGGGCAAAATCCCCAGGAATAATCTCCAAGAGGTAAAATTTTACGTTCCTAATAAAGACCTTTTAAAGTCCATTACTTTGGAATCCCCAAAAACGAATGATAACTTGACTTCTCTACTGTTTTCACTTCCCCGACCGCAGTTTTCGACAAAGAAAGACAATGCTCTGACTCAAAAACTCCGAAACCGACGTTCCCATTCCCTTTATCGGTTTTGATTATTGCGGGGTCATCCTCCGTCTACCTCGTTCTCTTGTAACGAGTTGCGGGCAATTGACGATTTTGAAGGAGGGTGACGGGGAGTAGGGCTGACGTTATGGGCTGTAGGTGACCGAGGGGATCTTGAACAAGAGATACGAGTAGGGAACTAGGGGAGAAGGGAAACGAGTGATCGGAGTCTCCGTCGCCATCCCAGCCCATTCATGAAGCGTGCGATTGCTTAACATCACGGGCGGGCGATCTTATGCTTGAATAAAAGTATTCAAAACAGCCCAAAAGTCTGTCCTGTCCTCTGGGAATCTCATCCCTTCTGCATATTTTCCTCCATTTTTATCCATAAAAATTTGGTATCTCGTGGTTTTTTTCAGAGATCTTCCCCAATTCTAATAATCTGGGATAACTTTCATTGTGAGAATGGGCCAAAAATATTCTTAATGGTGTGAAATTTTACTGCTTATCTTGAAAATAACCAATGCCTGAGACTATTCCATTCCCTTTTCTTATTTTTATAGCCCGGAATATTATATCACCACAGGAATGTGGAAGACTGGAAAACGTAACATTTAAAGCTTCACAAATGAGTTTAGGTATATTTACAAATAGGTAAATGAGAAGTGCTGGTACGTGGAAATATTTTACTCGCAATGCCATGCACGCCTGATTGATAACGGAATAGCACTATTGCAGCGTGTGAAGATATAATAGTAAGTATATAAGGTAGTATAGTACGCTGAAAAGTATGTAATTAAGGAAACTTGAGAATATAAGTAAGAGTACCTTGCGTTAAATTGAAGGGCATGTTAAGATAGCGAAGAATATTGTCCTAGTGACGCATGTACAAATGCGTATGATCGGAGGAATACTAGTTTTATAGGAGTACCAAGGAAGTGTTCTAAAATGCAAAATGAGATAAAAAGCTGATATTTTTCCAAATTTATATTCTACCACCCGATAAGGTAAAGTATTAAGACAGTGAGAAAAAATACAGTTTATTAGGGAAATGAAACAAAATATCTGATACGAAGACGGCCTTCAATCTTTCAAACTTTTTGTTCAATAGAGGGACGAATAGTGAATCAGTAATAAGCGAAATAAGGATCAGAGATAAAAGTGGTACACTACGCGATTTATTTGACTCTCTTTAAATTCCACTGCTACCTTTGGTTTGGGGAATGTCTATTTTCTCTTTGCTTTAAAAAAGTCATTCCCATCCTGTGTGTCAAATCTGTGTTTGAAGTTTGAAATGATATTTATGAAGATTAGTAACCGACCGTTCAAGGAATCTTTTTGGGTAAATTGAAGAAATAACAAATCTAACTCATGATGAATATGAAAAAACTTGGTTTTTCCACTTGAATTTTTTTTATCATATACGACCTAGGTTTCATCTTCAGGAATTTGCAAGTAGAAACCTTGGTCGTATATAAAAAAAAAATTTTATGTAGAAAAACCAAGTGTTTTTATCTTCATTATGAATCGCTTCCACAAAGTGACGCCTGAAAATACCCAAATCTAGCCCACCCTAGGATACATTCCTATTTATCTTTATATGGTTCCTCCCCGCCGACAAATGTACTATCTAAAATTATTTTTCCTTTCTTACTTCTGCATTGCTTGTCCAACTTTCTACCCTCTATTGTGGTCTTTAACAACCCATCACCTCTAATTATTCCTTCCATCCATCATTCCTGCCTTCTTTAATGCTATTCAACTGTTTCCTCGGCCACTACCACTCCCAGCCGCTCTCTTTACTTCCTCCATCCTTTGCTAAATTCACATCCGTAAGCCTCCAATCTAGGCTCTTCTACCTTCCTGATGAACTGATTTTCTGGACCAGACAACCCTCCGCTCCAAATGAGAGCTCTTACTAACCTTTCCTCACGTATATATTTAATAGTTATGCCGTCGAATCCGTTATTAATACTTCCTTTGCTAATGCTAACAACGTCACTCTTCTCCTTGTGTTCTTACTGCTTCCTTAAGGCCTTACCTAACTTCATATACTCGTTCCAACTTATTTCCTCCTTGCATTACTTTTTTGGTCATCCTATTCGACGAAAGTCTCATTGTATTAGTTATTTTTGAGTTTATTTTCTTCACAATCCTCTCTCAAATTTATATGGATTTAAATGAAACATTATCAAGTTAAGCATTGAATTAATTTTATTTTTTTATTCTTTTGAAAAACTGATAAAATTTGAACAGTTGTAAGGAGTTAGATTCTATTATATTAATATTTATTGCATACATTTTTTCCCCTTTTTGCGATGTTAATTACCATGAAGAACTGGTCGAATTAGTCGAGTGGATAGCGCGCTCGCCCACTAACCCTTAGTTTGCTTACTGGAATCTCATCAAAGGCATGGATCTTGTGTTTGTCTCAAAAAATATTCCTGATTTCTTTTCGTCAGCTAGGGCCATGCGGCCACGAAAATATCTGCCAAAGCCTATTTACAAAGCGACCCTTGAATTATGAGAAAACGCTTAAGAAGGAAAAAGATGTATTGTTCATGACGAATACTAACAAATCATATGAATTGTGTTCATTATTATTTTGATAAAAGGAAAATTTGAAGAATTTTTCGGGAATATTATTCTGAATAGAACATTGAGAAAGTCTGGAAAAACCTAAATTTTACCTAATAACCTTTTCTTTTATTTGACTTAATAACTTTATTTGACTCAATTACGTTTTCCATTCCCCCGATTATTCTCCACGTTCCCTTTCTCTAAATAATCATATTATTTTATTTTATATTTTCACCCTTCCTTTAATCATTGATTTATTTGTTATAAGTTAAAAATAATTCAGTGCTCTCTTTTTGGTAACGTGTGTTCATACTTTCCAATCTACCCCATCAAATTCCTTTGGTTCAGCATTCCATTTGCTTTGTTATACAGTTCCCTTTTGATTTGTCTTCTTTACTCATTTACCTTAGGTTACCTTAGATTAACTTTGCTTTGAATTCACTTTTAATTCTGCGAATTTAACACTTGCTTTCAGATTCAATTTTTACATTTCGTCTTTCTCGTGTCTTACCCAGCAAGCATTTAAACTGTAACTTGTGTTAGAGAAATTTGAAACTTTTTGGGGTTTGGCCTTTTTCCTTATTGTTGTTTAAACCTTCGTGTTTTATTTTCCTGTGAGACTTTGTTCAGGAAGGATAAACAGGAACCTGAAAGGAACGATAGAAATAGTTAGAAGACGGATTTGTCCTAAATCGTAGGCTTAAATGATACGTTAGAGACTAAATGGCTTTAGAGACTAAATTACTGACGAAGAATTGTTTTACAAAATTAATAAATCAGTTAAATTCGAAAGGAATAATGTTATAACTGTAGGAATTATATCTTTAGACGTATTGAATTACAAATTAGAGGAATAGAGAATATTAATTTAGGAAAAGGTCGACCTTTTAATTTTTTCACAATATTTCACCGTACTCCATATCAAAAATTAATACCTTTACCGCTTTTCCAGTTTTTTGTTTTTAAATTTTATTCTTTTCAAAAACATTGAAATCAAATAATTGGTGGATAATGATGATAAATTGACAGAATGTGTACGCCAATGAAAGAATTAAAGTTGCTTCGGACACAATTACGAGTTGTGAATAGTGGATTAGCAGTTAATTCGGCTATCCTTCCTGATCTTAAGGTCGTTCTAATTATCGAAAACAGCATATGTGAGCATGGAATTAGAGACAGAGCTTCCCAATTGTTACCGTAACAGAAGTGATAATTAATTTTCGTACCGCGGCTAAGAATAATCGATAATATGAGAAACAGAATTGGCATTAATACATTCAGGCAATTTTGAAAGAGACTTCTAAAAAGGTTATGTGCTTCTTTCTTATATTAATGCATCAATTTTTATATCGCCTTTAACTTTATTAGGAACTTAGTGTTAAACTACGCTTTCAATACGTCGTAAATTAAGATTAAAATCCATAGTTATTAAGGTAAAGACCCAAATACTTTCGTTCGTACAATTTTTGAGACTTGAAAATTTACTAATAAAATCAAATGTTCGTTTAAATTTTCGAAATATACTGTAAACAATTAAGTGGTAGTTATGAGCGTTACTTCTAAATGCAACATGAGATTATTCAACTCCTATTGTAAAGTATCCTCGCGTTTCTTCCTTGTTCACCAATGTGGGACAATTATAAGAATGATGAAAATAAAATAACTCCATTCCAAAAGTATGAAGTTCTTTATATAAGAACTTATCCGAGATTTTTATATATTAATTTTTCTCACGTAGAATAATGTTTTTTAAACCAAACTTCCCCTAAAAGGTGCATTTTACTTGTTGCTTAATCCTAAAATCATATATCTTAGGCTATTCGTTCGCTCTTGGCCAATTATTTTATATTATCATGAATAGCAATTTCTGCTTGGTAACTCATTTGTAGATTGTCACTGAACCTCACAAAACTGGGATAATTTCAATGGTTGTTATTTCATCTTAACCATCTACCTTTTTATCTCGGGTAATTTATAAAAACATTGTCTAATGGATATACCCTAATGTACCGATATCCCGCACATGTTAGCATAATTCAGTGAGAGTAATTAATACTTGATAGAATAAGGGTTTCTTATAATAAACCAATTCATATAATTATTAAAATTTGAGATTTAGGTCTTAATAATTTATTAACGCTTTTCAAATGCAAGAGAAAACTACCAATTTTAAATTTTATATAGAATAATTACTGTTTAAGTTATCGTGCCATAATTGATAAATAAGGGTAAAAAGAGATTTTCATTAAGCATTTTTTCAATTGTGTTATGCCAAGTCTGGTCAGCACGAATATTAGGTGCAAAATGATCTGATCTGTCCATGCATCTATTAAACTTAATTCTACTAGGAATATCAGGCTCTTCAGACTTTGAGGAAGGGTATATAAGGATAGGAATGGAAGGACAGAAAAAAGGGGTAATGTCAAATTTAATTACGTAACCTCACATGAGAATACAGCTTACCTGTTAACCTAAGTTGTGTCAGCTACTAAATTTAAAGAGTCTTCAGTTTAGATTGGTCTAAGCATTATTTTTTATTACTTATTTATTGTTATTTTTGGAGTTCCTTAAATTTTCTTCTATTCTTATGTTTATAAATTGTTATCCTTTGGTTATGTAAGTTTGTTAATGAAGATGTCATTACAATACAAATAAGGGACTATGTAATTTGGACATTGGTACCATTTGTATTCTTTTGCTTTATGTCTCACTAGAGAGCATGCACTTCTATTTGTTGTTGTCTGTCATGACAATGCACTCAGCTTCCATGGTGGAAGTCGCTACAACCCGTTGCTTACGTATTTTTCAGGACACCGATCCCCCTTCAAGAGTAATTACGTACCAACTAAATGACTTTCTATCCCTTGAATCCCCTCCCAAATAAGCATCTCTATACGCTTTGACTAGTTCATCAATAACCTTGTACACAAGTTTGGTATGAAATCACTAAGACTACGTCAGAGTAGGTGTTCGGAGAGATTGGTTCTTCATAGTTTACAATGTGATAGAGATTCGCAACGTGAATTTAGATTATCGGTTGAGCGTAAAAATAAGCGGGATAGCACCGTCATAAACTTATTGTCAACGAACGAGTTTACGGTTCCCAATATCAAACGTTGGTGATAATAACAATCAGTCCCTTCGATATTACTTCGCGGAGATCCTTAAAATCATCGTCGGCACAACAAACTGCGTTCAAACGAATATTCTTTCGACAATTTTCTCCGAACGGGGAAAACTCCATTGGAACGACTTCTCCGAATATCATACCCTTTCCCGCCACCGGTAGAATCGAACATTCCCCCCCTCCTATTTCATAAATGACTGAGGGCCAACACGTCCCCACGTCCTACGCAACACGCAACAAATGTCCATCCTTCCCGATGACCCTCTCTCATTTGCCGGGGCCGCGCCCGTCTGCGAGGCGGCCTTCTTGACCCCTACGGAATGGGCCCTCGAAGCCGCAGCGTTTCGGGCCGATAACGAGCCTCGAAATCAAGGAAGTGTCGGCGGCGGATGCTTGGTCGTCATGGGGAGGGTGGCGGGAATGGGAGGGATTGAGTGTATTGAGCAGGGCGGGGTGGAGGGAGAGAGTTCGGGAGGACGCGTGTCAATTCGCAGATGGTGTACGATGTGACCGGGGGGAGGGTGTGATGGATGGCCGGCGTGCCCAGGGAACGACGGTCGGTCGGACGGAAGCGGAGGACCCCCACCCTCCCCCGTGATGATAGCGAATTGTGTGGATGGACTGAAGAGGAGAAGGAGGAGGATTCGGGGTGATGTGGGGGATAGATGATAACGATGATGAGGGTGGGAGGGTGAAGGGGCAGGAGGGGAAACGATGGGATCAGCTGGACCCCCCCCCGAGTCGTTCCCCGTTCTGCGGAACACGGGCCGTCCAACCGCAACCCCTTAACCTTTCCCCCAAACTCCGAAACCTCGAATTTTACAAAATTGTTAAGGAGTCATATTGGCCGTCATCTCCTCGCCGTCTCGGTACGCCATCCAGGCCAGGGTGACCTTGATCGGGAGTGGGGCCATTGAAATTTTACAGAAAGTGAAAATATTGGCGGTCCTTGGGGTTTAATGGATCTCGACGACTTAAGGCCAATCAATGTCACCATTCGACAAATTCATTCTGGAAAAATTCTTCGCGTGCGCAATCCATAAACATTTTGAGCCGGATTACGATAGGATTCCGAATCATCCGACGCACAGTGGTCTGGGGGTAAGCCCTTTAGCAAGGCATAGACTCGAAAAACAAAATTCAACTATTTTTAGAGTGGCGGGAATCAAACACAGGTGGACGCCACGTTCGAGAATGACTCACACAGGAATGTACGCCCAAATCTATCGCGACAAGTCAGTGTTAAAGTCAGCACATCCAAGACTGCGGGTGTCTTTTTTGGTGAGAAGACCACGAAGTGTCGAATTCAGAAGGCGATAACTTTGTCCCAAAAGCATCCATTTTCATTTTAAAAAATGGTAACGACAGCTGAATGTATGTACCTTTTGATTATACATACCAAATTTACATAAGAATAATCAGTACGTAGTTTTTTTTCTCTATGGCATGGACATTAAATTTAAGCAGACTATTCGTATAAAAGCAGCATTAAGTTAGGTCCTGTGCGTGATTGCGTGATCGTACCCGGTCCACATCGTAGGCGATACTTTTTACTATAAGGGTACAATATATGGCCTGCAGCTAACTGCAACTGCAGAAGTTATTGCTAAATAAGTAATTGAATCTGGTGCAATTTGGCGCGCTGCATGTTGCGCCAACCATACACGCATAGCCATGATTTTCTTTTGTTACAGCTGTTGATCCAACACCTGGTTACATTGGACTCAATCGCATGAAGCTTTATGAATCACTCCGTTGCTTACTGACAACATCTCCACCCGAGCTTTTTCCGATCATCGAGGATTACATGACGAAAGAGCTGCAGTACGATTTCAAGATCGAGGAGACCATGTTATGAGGCCTGCGAAATGATATTTTTCGCTAGAAACACGCTGGTGAAAACCACACAGATGTGAATCCCGGTTTTTTTTTAGAATCACGAGGATTGGTTACTCGGATTCGTAACGCTTCGTCAGGTTCCTTGTAGTACTACTGCTACTGACACACCGTTACAAATCATTAGTTTTGCTGCTGCAAGTGAGCGAACAAAGCGAAGACGGACTGGCAGTATCCGGTCATCATATGGAGTAGAAGAACTGTTGTACGCAGCAGCCCATGTATTCAGCAAATGTGGTAACATGCCGGCAGCGAAGTTTCGTAAGACGCTGATGTTGGGTAATGTTCCGTTCCCCGAGAAAACCGTTCTCCGGAAATCACATCTGAGGAATCGCTCGTAATTATTTTATCCATGACTAAGCTGGAGTATCAGTTCTTGCGAATGATATTCGTGAACAAAACATTTAGTAGCATCTATCCTTCCGACAGTGTTGTGTTGGAAGAAAAAAAGAAATGCTGCCCTGCTGGAGTAGCCGTAACAGAGAGATGCGCATATGTTCCGCTACAGTCTCCCCTCAACAACACCCTTGACAGACTAGCTCTCCACCAGCGCTAGGTTCTGTGCTCTTTAACCGAGGATGAACTCTCTCCCATTTAATACTTCATGTTAAATGGGGGTTCGACGGTAGTTAAGCGCTCAGTAACTACAAGTTAAAACTTTTAGATAAACAGGAACGGCCGATTGACGACTCCATTATGCTTGTCACGTCCATCATTCCCATGCAATTGGTGTCCCGCAACGGCAATATTGTGTGGAAAAATCCGGCTCATTCGTCTCCTTTCTTTCGTCGCCCACTTCAATTGGAGTTTGTAGCCGAATAGAGTACTGCAGAAAAATGCTACTTTGACAACGCGTGCTTTAGTAGTTGGATCCGCAGTAGCTAAAGTCACTTTCCATTTATCACTTACGATGATTGATAGAAAAGTGATTAACTCAATTAAAGATACGTCATCTACAATGAGGTGTCACTTGTGCAGAGCAACTTCTAGAATTTAATGATACTGATGCTTACTGAAAGAAGTCTACAGGGAAAACCTACAGTATGGCATGTCGTCCCTGCATGCGTGGATAAGATGCTATGAGTGCCTGTTGCATTTGTCCCACAAAATAACGGTGCAGAAGTGGCAATTTGGAGAGAAACATCCAGAGTATCCGGAGGTGCAGGAAAGAAAACGGATGATTCAATAGCGATTTCGGCAAGAAATCGGTCTAGTTGTCGATAAACCGAAGCAAGGGTCAGGAAATTCAAATGACAGAAACACCGCTCGGTCATTTTTTCAGCTGACAGAAAAAACCGCTGAAATCACTGAAATTAATGTGGATTTACTACGTCCGTCTCATGTTGTTCTGCAAATAATTGCTTACGGGCATGCAATTGATTCACATCAATTCCACAAGTACACTGTGCAGACTCCCCGCTTGTTCACAGAGTTTTACCCGTGGTATTATATGCCAACGTCTGTCCACAAGCTCCTTCTCCATGGAAGGGACATAATTTCTTCATTTACATTGCCGTTTGGGACAATGACCGAGGAAGCACAAGAAAGATGAAACACGTTAATTAAGAAATTTCGAAAACATTTTTCCAAAAATTGTTCCAGAGAGCAGAACTTGCAGGAATTTATTCAACGCTTCTTGATCCATTCTGATCCGTGGACAGCCAGCTTGCAGAGACCATGGAGCCGCAAGCCAATCACACCGCTGTCGCATGAAGGGAGGGCTATGCTTTCTTCTCCGCAAGCTGGTTCAGTTCATAATTCTGTTTCTGAAGAATCGTTAGGCGATGATGGTTTCGATCAACCGATATGAGAGTCCGAACGAGAGCAGTGAGTCATCACAGGCATCCACATAAATATTTTTTCTTTTTCTTGTGGGCTTCAAATTGTACATATTATTATTTATCAAACTGTTCACTTTAATATATAGTTTTTATGATATTATGCAGTGGTTCTATTGTGTACTTATATTTTTTAATATTATTTATTAAAGATTATACTGTCCCGTTTGTATTTACGTATATATATATATATATTTATATATGATTTGTGACGGCACAAATAGTACATGAAAAACAGGACAGAGTCAGTTTTACAACTGAGGAAGGTTACACATGCAGCCGAAACTCCTGAGAAAAAAATTGTGTCTCTTTTTGTGTATCTGTGTTTTTCATGTGCTATTAGTGCCGTCGAAAATCATATACATTGCTCCACTGAGCTTTCCTTCAAGTGTGTGTATGTTTATTTATATATATACATATATACTTATGAAGAACTCAGATGAGCAGCAGCAACGAACATACGCACACTCTTATAGACATTCACACACAGAAACAAGGAAAAAGATAGACTTACATAACAGATAAATATTTCGGGGCTCCTTGCCCCTTTGTCAATCTGAGAGAACTGATGCACGGTGTGCTGTATAGGGGAAGAGGTGAAGGGGAAGGAGGGGAGGACGTAACGGAGGGGAGGGAGTGGTAGAAAGAATGGGGAGGAGAGAGAGAGAGAAGTATCGCAAAGGAATGGGGAGGGGAGAGAGTAACAAAGGGAATGAGGGGTCAGCGGTTAATATTAAGACAAGTGACATTGAAATTAAGGGAATGGTAGATGTATGC
>WURS02071355.1:0-10421 GCA_011762765.2 Rhinocypha anisoptera | reverse complement strand
TAGGAAATAGTTTCCGGCGTGACTTCGTGGAACTGCTTCATGATTAAATGAGACACAAACTTTGAAATTCCACATCATTTATGTGGAATTTCAAAGTTTGTGTCTCATTTAATCTTCGAATACGTAAATGAGTGAATTAATAAAGAGTCATGCTAGGTATGTTTACAAAGTGAGCCGTGGAAAGTATGAAAATCTAATATACGTATAACCTGTTCTTTCATATCAAACTAATGATGACATCCAATTCTTAGACCGTAGAGTATAATGTCATTACTTCAGCTCAGATAAACAATTTTATGTGACAATCTTAGAAGCTTAAATTCATTTTTTCATTGTTTTGTAGATTTTTAACTTCGTTTCAATATTTCTTTGGACATCAGGAATATAATTTTTCTTTATTTCTTGGTTCCAAATTTGAAGTACCATCTTTGATGCTGAACCATTAATCGCTCACGAAAAAAATACGCTGGTCTTTTGGTATGGGATCTCAAAAATTACTCATCACGTCAAATTGTAATCTATAGTTTTTTCAACAGTTGACTTCTAAGTTTTTGTCTCTTTTTTATGATTTCATTCTTCTTTTGTTTTTACGATATTTTCTCATTCCATGGTTTTTTCCGGGATTCGGCGATCAAAAAAAATATTAAAGTCCATTCCCATTTCCCCTAAACCCACACCAGCGCTCTAATTACTACGATGTTCTTTAATCATTACTTCAAACCGATCACATATTCTGTCTAATCTTCCTCCTGACCCTTTGGCATTAGGAATGAGCTTGCTGGAATCATCATTAACTTATACAATTAAGTATTATTCTGTCGCTAACCTGTTTACCTTTAAAAATTATCCTTCCTAATTTCTTACCCAAAACTCTTGATTCCCCCCCCCCACAAGTATTATGTAGCACTCAGTCCTTAAAAGTCTACTTTGGCTTTCTCTATTTCATATGTTTTTATTTTAAAAATTTCCTGACCTGATCACCCATCGTCCTCACGTTCCAAACCCCTGTTGTTATAATGGAAGTCTTCCTTTCAGCATTCATTTTCATGGACTCTCTTTCGGAAGCATTTGATGATATGAAGACCGCAAGAGCCTTTGCCCCTTCCCCTGCATGACTCTATACACGCTCCAGTTGACTGAGCCCCGTTGTTTTCAGGAAACATATTTTCTTGGAAAAAAGAATAGTTAGTGGGGTTGGGAAGGGGGTTGTTTCCTGTTGACTTCCTCGACATTTCTTTTAAGCTGATAACAACACTTTACGGCCTATTTCCCGGTGAACGGACACATTTTCAGCCGCATCATAAGTAGTAACAGATTGGCTACACTTAGCTTGACTCTTGACTTTCGATCCCACTGGCATATGTGACCCAACAATAAGCGTTTCTGCGGCCACTGCAGCAGTCAGGTATCTTCGATGGATTTTCAGCATCTTCGATAGCTGATATTGATTCTTGCTGTTCAACTAAATTGTTTAAACTTTTACACGTTTACATCAACACGCGCAAAATATATAAATATATTCATTGGCATAAATGAATTATTTATAAGCTTCTCATTTTCATCTTATTTTCCATATTATTTCATATATCATTTGTTTTAATCATTCATATTTTTCCATTCTGGAATTTTAGTGCTGAAAATGGTCAAATTAACATTATTAACGGAACCAGATATCTTTTACAATCGCAAAATTAAATAAATATAAGATGTTCGTCAAAAAGTAAGCCATCTTTTTAATGCAAGTATAAGGTAAGGACGGACTGAGGGTCACCTGCTTGCATGGGTAGAGTAAGGGACGCTTCCTCCCGTAAGTACCTACCTCTCCCACAAATCGACAGTGCATGAAAAAAAGGGTCCCTCACGTATAAGTAACACCTATGTTGACTGTGCATACGGGCCTGGGGGTCATTGGAACGCACATAACCTTCAATCAAGTCAAGTTTGCATTTATGGGCCTATTTTGGTTATCGGCCTTCTTTTTTAGTACATTTCTCAGCCGTGTGCATTTCCGTTGCTTATCGGCGGTTTTGAACTAAACACTTAAGATTGTGTGAAGTAACTCATTATTTTAAATGATTAATTCATTATTAGCCATGTTCATTGATAATGCGTGAAACATGATTCCCAAATCGTTTACGTAAGGAATTAACCTTGATCCTTTGCAGTTAATTTTTAAAACAATTTTAGAGCGAGACAAATCGAGTGCATTTAGTTCCAAAATAACAACACAGATGGAAATGAACATGAGTTTGATATTTTCCACAGGGATAGAGGCTATTGTACAAGAGAGCACTAAAGAAGAGTGGGAGGAAATATTTTTGTCTTCATACAAATGCAAATTATTCCAGTTTAAATAATTTTACGTAAATTCTTACTATATTTTGGTGAAAAATGAAACCTGACCCCCGATATTGGTTTTCCAACCGCAGGGTTTTCACGAAACTGGTTCACCTGTATACCACGAATCTCAATTTTTAACCGATATTATAATGTTCTTTATAACAATATCTAACCAATATGTGTTTTATTTGAAAAAAAACGGTGCTATTAATTAGGAACTTGGAAACCTAGTGTGAAAGAGAGTTCGCATGCAGACTGCTATGCCTTGCATTTGAAACCAGGGTGTTTGTTGGCTTTGACCATCCCATTCGGGATAATTTTGTTGATATGAGGATTTTTTTCGAAATAGTAGGCTTCAAAGGAAAAGAGCTCCTTAATGTTAAACTTTGGGCTTTTTACTTTGATTGTAGTAATTATTGCATATCATGTCATAATGATCTTCTTAGTCATCGAATTTCTTCCTATGACTATATATTTTTGTTAATTGAGAGAGATGTAGAAGAAACCACTGCAATTCCTCATAAAAATATTATTTCAACACGGCGAAACCTAGTCGTGTTTGAATTAAATATTTTTACGTGTAAATAAAGTGTTTCCTTCTAAACCTTTCATGATGAGGGAATTCGACCTAGTGAAGTCATTTTCCCCGTATCGTCGTCCGCCTATCGTCAGAAATCCCCTTCGTCGCCTTCGTTCTACACCGTCGGCAGGGAGTAATCTCATCCTAGTGCTCGGATAACTGAGACAAAAATAAATAAAAATATCAAAAATCTACCCCCGCCCCGTTCGTATCCGTGATTACCTCATTCCCCCACGGAGGAGGAGGGATAGGAGAGGAGGTAATAAATTTTTGATCGCCGACCGAGCTTTGAGCCTTAGGCTCCGCGAGTCCTAGCCACCATTGCTTGCTTGAATCCTTCTCTGGGGTTCAAGGAACAGAATGGCTGGGTGTGGTTGTCAGACGTAGGCCCCCATCATTCCCCACAGGGAATCCCGAACCTGTCCGCCCACAATCCCATTGCGAATAATTTTTCAGTTCCAGGATGGGAGACATTTCTCTCCCTCCCCTCTCTATGGAGGTTGGCAGGGTCAATGGGCACGTGGGGGTATTTCGTTCAAATGCTGCCCACCCCTCCCGACAAAAATAGGGAAGGAGGAAGAGGAAGCTTGTTGCAATTTATTATTGAACTCAATCGATTTTGGCTTAACTTTGCGAAATCGCATTATGATTAGAGGAGATATAACTTCTTCGGTTTCAGAGGATATTTTTTTTATAATATCACGACTGGTTTCGTCAAATAATAAGAATAATGATGCTGCCTTTGTTATTCAGGCGAAATTAGGACCCTAAGTTCCTCTCTTACTCGGTCCACCAGTCTAACATGGCCGGAAAATAGTTGACACCATCAGGAGTCCAGACCTGATGGTGTCAACCATTTGACGAAACAGATCGCGTTATGATGAAAATTATCCTGTGAACCCGACAAAATTTGTATTTATTATTATGAATATTAGAATGCAGTTAACCCTGTGGTCAAGTGGTAACCTTGAAAGTACCAACCAATAGATACAAAATACCTTCAGAAAAAAATATCTCATGGAATTTTTGCCCCACAAATGACAATAGTAACTACCTTAAAAGCATTACTAAATGTTGACATTATCAATTCAGTCGTTTTATAAAAGTTTGGAGGAAGGGTCTAAAATCTTTTTCCCAGAACGGTCCAGTCTTCAATACACCTTCGTTGAATCATGAATACTTTTCCCAGTTTTTTTTTCTGCCTGGGAGGCTCAATATTTTTAATATGGTTTTTATCCCTCGAAGAGTAATCTGGGTTCCCTATCCTTTCCCCTTAATGTCTACCCCTGCTGTTTCTCTTACATAAGCCTTCTGAACATAGCCTTAAACCTTGTTTTGTATCCTTCTGTCAGTTAACGAAGGAACTAGCTGATCAAATTAGGAAATTAATTTGCTGAAAATGCATCAGAGGAAGAATAAATATGAAAACAAGGAGTCGAAAGAAAGGTCCCGCTTGGAAAATATGGGGGGGGGGGAAATATATACGTACAATTCGTGGAAGGTAAACAGAGTTGGGACTGCACACAGAAGAGTTGACGTTTGACCATTTGATCTCTCTCGTTCGGCAATCTCATCACTTGATCACTATGTCGACATCCAAATGGGACAAACCAACAGGTCTCGTAATATCTCGAGGCAAATATCCAAGAAGTTTATTCTTATTCCCTCAAAAATTCAACAGTCTCTCCATCACATTTGAATTTTGAACAGAAAATTAAACGGCATAGATGTTGCTGACATTTGTTAACAAATTTGGTCATACAGACGTACTAATTGTATAAATGAGCGAGTAGTTGCAACCTGTACCTTCTTTGCTGAATGTAGTTAATCTATCGAATGTAGTTAGTTATCCTTTTTTATGTGTTCTTACCTCATGTTCTTGTGTGTTGTATCGCGTGTGTATATATATATATTTATGTACATAAATATATATTTATTTATATATATATTTATAACATATATATATATTTATTTATGTATATATATATTTATAACATATATATGTATATATTTATTTATAACATATATATGTATATATTTATTTACGTAAATATATATCAGAATATACATCACAATGTGACTAATTTCCTTCTGAAGAAGATCAAGGATATATTCGGCATTAAGTCATGAAGAGCACATAGTGTTTCATATGCCTACCACAACTATGACGTCTTTTACAGTGACGTTAGCGGGAATGAAAAATAGGATGGGAAGGATAGAGCCGTAAACTTGATCAGGCGGTTTTTCTAATCCGACCATAGTACCAATGGCGTCGGCAAATATGTCCATTTCTAACGAAAAAATAAGGCTACGACTTGCAAGTGTCTTCTCACTGTCATTCGTCTTAATTGAATTCGAGAAAAATCCGCTCTTTCGCTCCAAGGATAACAGCATCGCTCTTTGCAGTGGATTTTATCGTCGATTCGAGATGGATGGATGATCGGGAAATTCGATGCTCGTGGATAGGGACGTCATGGTTTTAGGGAGCATTTCATGGAGCCTGAGGCAGACGCTCGCGCTCATGCCTTGGGTCGGCCTTGAACTGTGGGGGTCCACTCGATTCCGGTGAACGGTCGACGAGGCGCGCGTTGCTTTAAAGGGCACCTACCCGAGTCGCGGGGGTGAGAGGAGGGGGGGGAGGGGGGCGGTGGGTTTTCAGCATCCCATTTTCTCGCTGCGCAATGCGTAAATTTTCCTCGAGTCGTTCGAAAGAAAAGAGCGCACGAGGCAGCGCCGTGCCCCGCGAAGAGACGGGCGACCGATGACATTTACCAAACCCTGGCTAGATACGAGGATGGGTCTGCTTAGCCTCCTCTTGCAACAGGCGGCCGTAACCACTTTACGTCGAACCACCAACTGAACCCCAAGTCCACTCTTCCCTCTGACCTTATCCAATCATAAAAAAAGGCAATTAGAAAGTTTCCTTTAGGTATCATGATTGAATTGATTTAATGGTAGTGGTCTGCCAACTATATAATATTCATGTGAACTTAGCAGCGAACTCTCGTAATGTTCCACGCCATCATTTTTCGAAGGACCCATTGTTGTTTAGCGATTTAGATACTTACGGAAAACAATTATTTTAAGTAAAGAGTTTTTTTTACTTTTATCTAAAAAAATATGAGTCCAAACATTCTGAATCAATGAAAGAATGATTCTATACATTTTTTATTCTTATTAAAGCATTCAAAATAGCTCAAAGACCAATAATATTTACTGAATAGTCACAATAGATAAAAACAATTACTATCAAGGAATAAAAATATGAAGAAATATAAAAAATCAATTTATACTAACAATAAGATGTAATAGTACTCGGAAAAATTCAAGGGCGCTGTAATTGGGGGAGGGATCTTATTCAGGAGGTTTCGTTTTAGATAGGATTTGAAAACAGATTTCCCAAAAAGGATAGGTCCATTGAAAGAAACTGAATGGCCGGGGAATTAAGTTCTGTAGGGATAAAGTGGAATAGTGATCGTTTGGAAGTGGAAAGGCGGAATTTTATAACAAATATATTATTATTACAAATTAAAGGAGAAACGCACAATTACAAACTAATAAATAATGGCGATAGACTATCATCTTTAATATTAGATGAAAAATGTTTTATAAACAAAATACTTCATAACAATCATAATGTTCCTTGTTAACTTTGAATATGATTTGTCTTTAAAGTTTGTTATCATTGATTTCAATCTCTATATTATCAATTTCGTCCAAGCATCATAATCTGTTTCCATTTTCGGTTCCCTATCTCGAGCGATTGCCTACAACTTCTTTTCAATTATACTAATTGATTTTCCATTTACATTTCATCCATAATCTTTGTTTGTTTTCATTTGCTTTTGTTCTTCCCTCCTACGTATCCCACCATCCTTTTCGCGAGGCAATTTTGTCACTGAGAATTCAATTTAAGTTCCTTCTTTCCTCATTGTACTCGGAAAGTTTCTCCTTGCTTCTCCTCGGTTTTAAGTTCTCACATCTTACTTTGTCTGCCAACTTTGATTTTAATCTCTAGTTTCCGAAATGGGTTTCGAAATCTCCTAATTTGCTTGGATTTTTTGCCTAGTTGGCCACGGTTGATTTTTGTTTTGGTTTGCGCAATGGATTACAGATTTCCTAAATCCTGGAATAATGTTCAAATTTCTCCTGGCTTATTATCGATAAAACCTTCTTTTCGTGACATTTTCTTGCGTGACACGTCGCATAAAACATTTTCTTTTGAGAATTTCAAGACGGGTGCTTGGGTAATTTAGCTGTCCTTATGTCACGATTTAATATTTTTTCTTGAAAAATTAGTTGTTAATTAAAATACAAGGTTTTTACAAGATCTATCTAAATAAGCAAGTGAGTCCTTATGCATGGCTATTTTAAGTTAACAAATAAATAATATTAATAATAGCTACTTTCATGAGAAACTCTGCGATATTCAGTTCGAAATATCATGGGACCTTCTACGATCAAAACCATGCATTCGTCTTCATTAGAACTGCTCCAAAGTAGTTATATTTCATGCCCCTCCTTCTTCTATTCAAAACTGACTTACTTCATGGGTATCTTCATTGATCCTCAGTTTACCAATAACTCGGGATCCGCATGTAGTTCGCTCCACCCCTCTTCCTCCCTTTCAGTGCACACTAAGCCAAAAGCTCGCCAACAGGAGACTAGATATTGCAAACATGCTCGCAGAAACTCCGATGTACAATTCGGGTGGATGAAGACAGCCTCTGGGATGAAATTATTTCTGGAAAATTTTATCATGGCGAATTGACCTTCTCAACATTTCACGAGAAGGTTGAGGCTTACAGAAAACGGCGGTATCCAAGTTTATACCCAGAACTATTTCTATAAAGCAGAAACCTAGATGGAATTTAATAACTCAAGTGCTGCAGGTGTAGATTACAATCATTTGAGCAAGAGAAATGCGCATTCGATCGATAGTCTCCAAAGGTTTTCCAAAGGTCACCACGTATCCGGCTGGTGTTCATTTGGTCCGTGGGCAACGAAGTGAGTGCCGCCAAGATTTGAAAAAAAAATAAAGTATGGAGTGGAGTCGTCGTGAGTGACAGGGAGTCGCCGAGAATCTGAGGAATGCATTTCGGAGGTGGGTGGACTCCATCGCTAATAGAAACAAGGGAAGTATCTCTATCATTTTACCCAGGCTAACGGAGAACAAATAGGCTCGTTATTCTCCCTTAACAATACCCGATGATTGGTTACTAGAGCTCCGCATTGTGAATGGAATATATATAAATATATTATAAATATAGCAATATATTTGCTGAGGAAATTGGTCTAATATTAATAATTACTCCGCTTCCACAGTTTATAAAAGGCCAACGAGTCGACTTATTTATAAATCGACATCAGGACTGCGCGAAGAATACAAAACCAATAACAACCGTTAATTTACATACAGGTAGCTCATAAATATATATTTATTGCAAAACCCAAATGTTATTATTTATACATGTTATAGTAATAGTTCTGTATTTGAATTAAAACACATACTCTTCGATATTTATGTTACATTTACAAATGAAGACCATGATTGAGCACATGCCATGTTGCACTACACTGTTTGCTATGACACCCGTAATTTGCACAATTTTGCAACCATCTATCATAATTTTATCACAACACATTTGTTTATATCGGATTATGAGCTATGTAACTTGACAGTCGCTATTGGTTTAGTGTCGGCCATACAGCCCTGATGAAGATTTAGAAATAAGTCGAAACTTATAATCTGTGGTAGTAGAGTATTACATCATCAAAAAACATATTGCCATATTACTTTTATTTCGTGTGACCTCCTTATTTGTCATCACATATAAGAATAGAATGATTATATATAATGGGTTACGAAGTGAGAGACGAGACCTGATGACGTTTACTATGTAGACGAAACTGGTTTTAAATAAACAAGCGTTATTTTGTGGAACTCGCAAATTTTTTATTTATTCCGGGCATATAAATGGGACCATTATTTTTTGCTACTCCATGATGAGTCCAGCACACAGACATTCATAGGTTCATTTAATATCTACCGGGTCACAGATCACGTGAAATGAGATAACGAGTGACCAAAAGAATGGCCCTTCCAAACACAGGGGGGAGTTTTTCCGCAGAATTAACTTACGGGTACTGTAATTAAAGCACCAATTTACTGTTCCCTTCTTTTCCCTTGCCATAATTAGACTATGTGTTTAAGAAAAATAGTGTTTTAAGAATGTATTACCGTCGTTCAAAAAAGAACAAATCTACTGATGAAGGATTAGAGCGGATACTACGCACCTAAAAGGTTTTAAGCTGTCAACTTTCAGTGACTTATGCACGTAAAACTCGTCCTGGAGCGCATATATTTCAACATCTAGGTAGTTTTGAAATAAATTCCTGATACAGCGTAATGTGTCAGAGTGAAACAATCAGTTACCCAGCGACATAACCAACTTCTTCTACCAAACCAAGCGCCAATAGATAACCAATTTATTACCTACAATTTCCCCCACTCGGAGATTGAAATTTAACAACTTCTACCCCTGACTTTGAAAAAGGCTTAATGATAGAAATAACAAACCAAATAAACTCAAATATATGTAAAGAACATAGAATTTTAAGTCTGATACCTCAAACAACTAAAATTCTCAATAAAATTATGCGTAACAGAATAATACCTAAATTAGGTCATAAGTTTAGCGTTTACCAGTTTAGATTTATAAGTGGTATGGACACCAGAGAAGCTATCTTTAGGGCTTAGACCTATAGAAAAATCCATTCTAATTAACCATTCATCACCGATCGCTTTTATAGACCTCAAAAAACGTATTCGGTAATGATGTTGGAAAAAGCTGTCGTAACATTGATTAAAGGTTAAACTGGATTATAAAATAGAAATATGATCTATTATTTGCATAAAAACCAAACCACCATTTTAATATTGAGAGACAGTGATAAAAAGGTACCCAAACTACATAAGGGAGTTGTACGGGGCTGTACCTTATAGCCAGTGTTGCTCAATATGAAAAGAAAAGGGAATAGGGGAATGCATTTAAAAATACTAATAATTAATTATAAAAATAGCAATAATAAAGGAAGTTAAAATAAATTTAATATATAGATTAAATCGCTAAGATTATGCTGATGATATTTGTTATAGTAGAAGATGGGGACTTTAAAAAGTTCAATAGCAGGAATGGACCGATTATTATGGAGAAATTCACCTGAAGATAAATAAAAGTATGACAAATAATTCACTAAATAGAACAACAAAAAGATATAAATATTTTATTAGATGGAAGGAAACAAAGATAATGTGTTACTAAGGGGGAAAAATCACAGGCGATGGAACTTTGTAGCTAAGGACCGGATACTTTTTTTTCGAACTTACCCCAGTGGCCGGGTATTTTTCAAGGCAGGATCTTTTTTTTTGCCTGCAACTATAATTTGGTTTACATCTGAAGAACTTTTTACAATATCTCTTTCAAATTTTTAGCGTTTT
>WURS02071344.1:0-10422 GCA_011762765.2 Rhinocypha anisoptera | reverse complement strand
AACTGCAACTACCGACGAAAACATCGCCAAAGTTCACCAAATGGTGCTAGATGACCGCCGAATTAAAGTGAGAGAGAGAGAACAGAGGTCATGAATATGTCAAAAGAACGTGTTTGTCACATATTAAATCAACATTTAGGCATGATTTCCACACGTTGGGTGTCGCGTTTGCTCACGTTAGACCAAAAACATTTTCGAATGAACATTTCCAACGCTCTGTTGGCACAGTTTTGGCGCCGATTAATTACTATAGATAAAACTTGGATACACCATTATACACGCGAAACAATAATACAGTCCAAACAGTGGACTGCACAGGGGGAACCAGCTCACCGGGAACCATTTCAGGAGCATACTACGCATAATTACTTGACAAGCTGAAGGCAGAACTTGCGGAAAAACAGCCACATTTTCAGAAAAAGAAAATCCTGTTTTACCAAGACAGCGCACTGTCTCACACCTTAGCGGTTGCCATGGCGAAAATCCACGAATTACGGTTTGAACTGATTGACCATCCGCCTTACTCACCAGATCTAGCCCCAAGCGACTTCTTTAGTTCCCTTATCTAAAAATTGCGCTCGGATGACAGAGATTTTAGTCAAATGAAGAGGCAATCACCTTCGTGAACAATTATTTTGCAAAGAAAAACGCAGAGTACTTTTTGAATGGGTTACAGAGATGGGAGCATCGCTGAGAGAAGTGTGTAGAGTTAAAAGGAGACTATGTTGTAAATAAAAAAAAATTCAGAAAAAATGTCTTGTATCTTTGTTGTGTCGGAAACTTTTCAGACCACCTCGTATTTTGCTCTCATTGATTCAAATTAGTGTGACCAGAGGTATAATGAGTGTCAATGTTAGGGTATCTATCTGGTGCCGGGTGGCAAGGAATAAAATAGTGCACCCCACTGAATTTTTTCTTAATATTCCTCACTGGACCTATTGTCCTCTGCTCTCTGCCATTACTCCACCTTTGGGTGTAACCCCAGTAATCCACCTCCTATGTGCTAAACCTTCCCAAACAGGGGCAATAGCTTGATTTTTCAATGATTCTTATACATGCCATAGCCACATGGTATTTCAGAACTGTTTTTTCCATGGCATGTGTTAAATTTGTGTCCAAGAATTCTTTGGGGGTTTATTGCTGAAATGTACAGGAGGAGGGATGAGAAATGAGAGTAAAGAAAAGGAACAAAAAGGGGTGACATCCAGTGGTGAGCAGTACTCACCACAGTGTTCTTTTAGAGTTTCATTGACAGAGAATTTAGCAACTATGCATGACTTTTACCTGAGTTTGCTCATGGAAAGGTATGTTTGCCTATAACATACTAGCAAACCTCTGAAACTCATCATGTCGAGCAACAGTGTTATTTAAATAATGTTAATTTGTTTTTTATTAGTGTCTATCTCTCGTAAGTATTCCTTCTGTTTGTCTAAATAATAAGTGCTTCACAAAATGTATGTGACTAGTATAGTGTCCGTTGAAATTCCAAAATTTACTCAACTCTGGGACACTATCGTGAGCTTAAATTCCCTGCAGTCTCCTTCTCAATCTGGAAACTCAGATGCCTTTGTTGAGATATATTGCAAGGCATTAATAAAAAAATTCTCTGAGATTAGAGACCATCTAAAAATGAATTATTAGACCAATGCTTCATAGTGCATTTTGCTGGTACTGCATTTTTTACCCATTTTCTTTACTGGAGTTTAGGTAATTCATTAATTCCATTCAATCTTCCCTAAGGTGATTCATCACTAATTATTCCTGTCTTCTGACGGTATAAATCCCCCATAACCCAGGAAAATTTCTCAAAACAATCTAATGGTTTTCCAAAAGATATTCAGTATTAGGTATGGTCACGAAAATATACCTAATATTTTTTAAATGGATTTATAAATTAATAAGCAAAATTAATTCAATATTGGAGATTATATATAAAGATTAATGCAAGCTCAAAAAACCTTAAAAGCGTAAAATTGCTAGAGGGTTAGATAAAAAATATAGCAATATATTAACAATTGATGTTTCGGCGAGTAATAATCAATATGAAGAATAAAATACAAAAATAAATACATTACAAACGATTATAAGGAGAAACACGTTTATTTTATATCAAAACGATATTTTGAAGGAGATCAAAGTGCACGCCACCTTTATTACTGCGATATGTTTCAATAGTTTCGGGCTATATTTTGTGAAATTTCATAATGTCTGTAGCAAAAACTGCAGCTTTCACTATTTTGTCATACCAACCACCGAATTGGTAGAGAACCATCCACCCTTGAAAGGCGAAGGCGGGGATAGCTATCATCAAGTCATCGTCCAAAAAACTAACTCGGTGAGAAACCCGGGAACTTTTCATTCATCCACATAATTTCGCTTTTTTTGCTAACCCAAACTGAGGTTTTAATTTTCGTCTCCGTTTTGAATCTTTCATCGCTCTCTTCCTGATATTTGCAGCGTCGTTTCGTGTCGATGCATTTAATTTTCTACCGGTCCTCCGTCAACCTGAAAGGACACCGTTGACCTCACTTGAAGAACCTCTGGTCTAGCATCAGCTACCATGGGGAAAAACATTCTCAGAAGGTTTTCCATGTGGCGTTGTCACCATCTGGGGTGATCGTAAACCCTCGAGATGACGGCCTCTATTCTCGACAACCGGACGAGAGCAAACAGAGAGAGAGGAAACGCGAATCGTTCGGAGACATGCACTTAATCCTTCCAACGCATCGTTAACTCGTTCCACATGAATTCTACTTTAGTTATGCACTCGTGTCCTCTTCCTATCTCGAGGGCGGCTCGCATGCTTTCCTCTTGACGTTAAGGCACCACACCTTCACTTCGGGCGTTCTGGTGGTATCTGACGAGGAAATTGCCCTCTGTGACCATGTTAGACACGCTTATTAGATTCCATTCCTTGACATGCTTATTCCATTCATATGTTTTTTGTCCTCGTGTTTTTTTTGCCATCTTTTCAACATAAGCGCCTTCATTTTTTTCCCTACCGATAAAGTGTTATGTACCGGTCAAAACCGGTAGATTACTCACAAGGTAGTTCTTTGATGAGTCCAAATTAGAACCGACTTGCGTTAAATTCCTCTACAACTCTGAACACTTCCTACCAGCTGTCGTATTAATATCTGTTCTTCTTCCTCTTCTATGGTCAGCAATCCGTAGATTGGTTGGACGCGGTCTTTCGTCTCCATTTCGTTCGATCTTGGAACAGCCTCTTCAACTCCAAGTAGGAATGGCAGCCCATATCCTCTATAATTTGTTTAATATATTCCTTCCTGTGTCTTCCTCTCGCATTTTTACCATGAACTGAGCGCACTATAATGGTTCCTAATAGTCCCTCATGTCCTATAGCGTGGCCTATCCATAGGTGTCTCGTCTCTTTCTCATTGTTTTTCACAGACATGGTAACTCATCAGCTCTCCGTAGTACCGCTTCATTTGTGCCACCCTATCCATCCAAGACATTTTGAGGATTCTCCGGCAGCACCACATCTCAAAAGCCTCCACTCTCTCATTCTTCCATCCACGCCAAGCGTCGACGTCTCACTTCCATGAAGAATTACACTCCTCACATTAATGTCTTGAGTTTGGTTCTGTTCTTCTCGTTCCCCTTTCAAGTAATGTTCTCATCATTCTCTATCGTCGGACGACTTCTTCATAGACTACTCCCAGAAATACGAGAATCGTAATCAAGCAAAGGAGGCACAACCGTTTGCAGTCCGATGATTCGTTTATCTCTTAAGAGTTTTTTTTCGTCTCAGTTACATACATTTCCGTTTTGTTCGCTGGTCTGCGCATGTATAAAAATATTTAAAAATTCTCGAGGGGGTGGGGGGTTACTCCAATATTATGACCATGGGGTACAGATCTAAATTTTATCCCAATTAGCGATTTACTTCCAAACACCGCCAAATCTTAACGCAGACGAAACTGATTAAACGAGTACGCTGGTTATGAGCTCTATACAGGTTTTAGATTTGTGCGTCGAAAGCTAATGATAATTATTCAGCGCCTATGCACTAGTCTACCTGGCAGACCCTTACTCAAATTGGTTACTCATAACGACGCGCGGTGGCCTAGTGGGTGGCTCGCTCGTCGGCTGACCCAAAGGTTCGACTCCCTTCTTCCCGACTTTCCTTCGATGCGAGGAGAGCGTAAATGACCGCAGTTGTCCACGCGAAAAGAAGAAATTTACCGAGGTAGTGTGCACAAAAATTCTACTATGCATACCCCTTTCGATAGGTATATGTAATATACTACGTTAAGGGTAAGGGAGTTAGTGACGATGCGTTGACTATTTTATAAGTCCTTCCAAAGGCCGAGAGTTCCAGTTTTGACCTTGCATTATGTGTGACGGCATTTGTAGTTGTTTTCATGCATGTTTGTCGCGAGCAGTCTAACATTGTCCCACATGATGTGGATGATGATGATTTGATATTTTGTTTTGCACGCGAGTGGCTTCCTTCCTTCTGTGTGTAATGTGTATCACTCCTAACATTTGCATTTGGGAGAGTGTGTGATTGTTTCGTGGTGGCTCACTCCCTGCCAACACAGCGGGGTAAAAAGGTACTTTTATGTTTCAAAATCGTAGAACTTTTGATTGAATAAATATGTTGACATATATCTTTCTTTTTTATTCGAAAGCCAAAACTCCAAAATAATACAGGAAAATTAATTTAAAAGGTTCAACTTTTAAATAAAATTATGAAAAAAATGTGCGAAAGGAATAATGTTGTGCAATTATTAATTCAGACCGCATTTATTTAGCGTAAAAAGATTTTATTGGAAATATAAAAGTTTACAATACGAAATGTTTTATGTCAGTTTACGGCTTGAATATTGATTGTACGTGTAAAACTTATTAATATTTTTTTCTTTATTTATTTATAGATAATACAGTTCTGTTTTTAAATTAGATTCACAGTCAGTCTTTATTAAGTCATTTTATTGTCAGCAAAAAAAAGTCGTTAGCTAATAAAATTTATACTATTTCCACCATCTTCTGCTTTAATATTAATTTTCAGACGAAAATACAATATTGTAAACTTTAATATTCTCAAAAAATTTTCAATAATTTTTTTCGCTAAATAAATTCGGTCTGAATTAATAATTCCACAAAATGTTTCGTTTCGCACATTTTTCCATACTTTTAATAAAAAAATTAAATCTTTTAAATTACTTTTCCTGTATTTTTTAGAGTTTTGGCTTTAGAATAAAAAAAGATTTATGTCAATAGCCTTATTCAATCAAAATTTCTACGATTTTGAAAAATAAATGTACCAACTTACCCCCACCGTGCGGCGGTTTTCAGTGTAGTGCGGCGTTATAAGAATCGCTGACAATGTGCACTGTTCGTACAACTATCTGGGCCGTAAATGTTTTGTTACGGAATGCTGTTCCATTTCATTCCACGGTTCGCTGATATCATCTCCATTATCTTGGCACTGAGCAGTGTACATGGGATCAAATTGACATCGACCATCTACACACAGTAATCCCGGTAACATTCTGATTGACCACCGGTCTCTTCATCGAGTTGATACAATTCTCTCCGCGGGACTTCCTTCGAACATAGTCACGGCGCTTTCTTCCTTAATCGAAAATCGTCCACGTAATCCATCCTCCGACAACGCGAGTTAACTCTCTTGACTAGTGTTAATTTGTGTGAATAGTTTGTCACAGGTAGAGTCTCCTTCCTCTTCTCCGTCAATTATGCTCCCCTTGAATTCGATGATTATTATCTCATCCCACTCCTTTCTTTCCTGTTATTCCTTTCCGACAAAACTTTCTACTCCACCTCACGTGGTCAGTGCACTCCACCTGCACCGACACGCCACTTCCTCCTTTTCCACTTTGGTCCATCCACTTACACCGGCAGCCTCGGGCAATACGCGTCCAAATCGTATAATCTTCTCGCGGATAGTATACGATAGATAGTAGGCGATTTCGATTCGATTCACTCGGAAATCGACTATATTAATATGATTTACGGTTATTATGAATCGATTATTCTGATCCGATTCTGATTCGTTTGCGTTAGAGAAATAAAGGCAGCATTGGCAGCAAATATGTAGGCTTTGCTTTGTTTTATTTCCACAGAATAAATATAATATCCTGTATTCTTCAGAATAAATATTCCGTGGAAATAAAACAAAGCAAAAACCAAAACATTTTGTGTCACTATGGAATTCCACCAAGTGATTGCCTCCTCGGTGAAATTTAATCTAAAGGCAGCATTCAATCACTTGATCTTTCACGGCCAATTGCTTGATGGCGAATCAATCCAAGTTTTTTATCAAATGATTTCCATAAGATTCACATAATGCGACCTAGAATCGATTTATAGGATCCGATTTTATGAACGAATCGATGCATACAATACGATTCGGATCGATTCAATCCTTGAAATCGCCCATATACACTATACGCACCTTCTGTGAAAGGCTATCATCACATTCCCCACCCCATCCGCACTCCACTCACGTCCATAAAGAAAGTTGGTATATTTGGATTTCGTCGGTTGTACGATTATTTATGATTTGAGCTTCGTCTTAACTAATGGATTAACGCGAGTTCCTTCCAACAAATTACAGGTTTTAAAAAATGTTTCTCGGTGTCTGAATATTTTTCGATCGACAATAATTTTAAACAAGGAAGAAATGAGACTCCGGATGGCGAGTAAAAAAATACGGCTAGTATGAAACCTCGCTACGTATCTCTACGAGAATCCTTCTTTGTTAACTGTAGCTTCTCATATATTACATATGTTCCATCATGGATCTCTGGTATGGCTGGGTCATTAAGTTCCACGTATTCCAATGACCACGTTGAGTTTCCAAAACATCATCGGGGAATCTACCGCCACTTCCTTCCAAAGTCCTTGGGATTTGTATGTTTTTTGAAATCTTAATTTGCGACACACATAAACAGAAAAAACAGCCAAAATCAGCCACTGGTAGGAACGTCACAAAAAGCCAGGGAAAAAACCTTCCACGGCTCGAGTAATTACGTCGTTGAGAAGGTTACCGATCAATCTCTTTGAAGCGTAGCCAGATGTTTCGCAAAACTTAATCCTATGCATACACCGTTATAAACAGGCTTGTCACTTAGGAATATGCTTAGGCTTCCACACCTGAAACTGAGGAGGCCTGGTTCGGCTCAACTCTTCCTAACGCCGCGTAACAAACCGACTCGAGGAACGATGCCATATATACGTCTTCAGTTAGTAGTAATATATTGCCGGGTATGCTTCGTATATAACATGCAAGCGACTATATTTGGAGTATGAGGGCTGGGAGGAATAAACTGGAGAACAAAGGAATCGTGTGTCTGCGAGAACATGTTTCCACCTGGACACAAATAAATTCCCCGCTGGAGCTTACCATACTAAGAATTGAAAGTCAGTCCAGTCAGTATCAATGCAGCGCGCAGATTGAAAGTCACGACGATAGTCAAAGATGTATTCCTCCTAAAGGGAATTACGATTTTGTCGGTTACTAAGCACCACGAGATAAGCAATTTTTACGTTCCAGTCGTTAAATTTTATGACTACATCACCTTCTCTAAATTCTTATGTAAAAGACTCGATGTTTGTTTTCGGTTCTAGAATATTGTATATTTTCATGATAAACATTTGAGTACCACAATATAACTTGCATTTCGATCATGTCTTCAACTCGAATCAGTGGCTCCCGCTAGAATCTGAAATTTAGTGTTTGCCAGTTTTAATTTGAAAATGCCGAAGGACGACAATATATTGGAATACATTTTGAAAAATTTGCTCGTCGTAGTGGTTTATGTTAAGTGTTCGGAGAGATGACTATAAAAATTCCAATCACACGATCATTCAAATTAAATGGCACGGAACAAAAAAGAAACTCCATGGTTAAGGAGGCCAAACATTTTAATGGGCAGTTCTTTATTCAGCCCCCAAACAATTAGTGATTATTATATAATGTCAAGAGATGGCTTTGAAAATTTAATTTGCACAGCAAAAAGATGTTAATACTTATGGTAAATTTACAAACTATCGAAAACTGTGTTGGACTATCAATATTATGGAATTTTCTGATGTGTGCAGATCGAATACCAAAACTGTCTGCAATATATTCGCCTCGTCAGGCGAGCAACCAAAGCCGGAAAAAACACCTCAGATGTTGCCAGATTATAAAAATGCTTTTTCGATGGGAACAGTTCATTTCAGGACACGAGCTTCCATTTGAAATTTACTTCCCCGTGCTATTCCACACAGCCACGGCCCCTAGTTCATGACAAACTTGGGCCAAGAATATGGGACAAGGGCGGCGAGCAGGCACATCCAAATTCTTTTTCAAGCACCACGGAACGGGAAGAGAGAGAGAGAGCGAAAAACAACGTCCTCACAACACGGCAGTGGAATCGGACCTCAACGGAAATACTTTCGAGTGTGTGTGATCTGGAAGAGCAGGTGGCTGTGGCGGAATTGTGGGAAATTATGGGGGGGGGGGGGGGAATTGAAAAGAAAATAAAAACTACTTTTTCCTCTTTCTGGGGGGTTGTGCAAAACTTTTGGAGTCTCTCGAAGATCGAAACCGAATGGCTCATGAAATCGAAGGCTTGTATTTCCTCGCGTATCGCGTCAAGGACTACTACGTGTGCCGGAGCTTGAGGGTTACCATGTAGCATTCGCGGTGCCCTCCAATAACCGCTAAAATCGTTATTTATACCCGTTAATCTGAAAGAAGCGGACGGGGAGGGGACATCGACAAGGAAAAAAAAAAGAAAAGCATATTTCCAGATCTTCATTTCAAGGCGGTGACCTTGAAATCTTAATGCCCCGAGAAGCAACACAATTTCACTCGCATAACAGAGCACTCCAAATAAAATACGCGGAAATCGCAAGAAAAGCAGCTTTAAATACTTGACCTACTTATTTCAGCCTCCGAATAAGTTCAAACTCATTCACCGACAAGCTCCATCCGTCTCGGGCTGCACTCACCCACAGACGCACTCTTTAAGAGAGTGTTCACGAAAAGCCTATAGGACTGGTCGCTTATCTTCGGGCTTTTGTTTTCTGGGGGAATGTCGGCTATAATTATTCGCTCGGGGGGGACCTCGAATAATGCGAAGGTCTCCGAAGGATTAAGACTTGAAGTGCCAGCTACAAGTGTCACCACGTGGGAGAAGAAAATAAGACGGAATCAAAACTTCGCGACCGACAGAAAGTGAAACTTCCCCAACTATAAAACCGTGCTCTAAAACCCAACGGAAGTAATTGGCGTTTGGGAGCAATGCGGAAGGGAAACGGTGCATTCACGAAAAATGGAAAGCATTGAGAATGTTCGCCAGATGATACTGCCTCCCGAAAGTGCGGCGGCGGGGGGTAGGGGGTTTGCATGCGCTCCTCTTTTAAGTTTTTGAATGATTAAAAAAGCAACAGAAGTCAACACACACAAGCGAATAATACTGAAACTATATATATGGCATATAGAACCGTGACTCTCCTGGCACTGAGTGCCGAAACGATTACGGATAGCATATATATCATATACTGCTGGTACGAAACAACCCACAATTTCCAATAGATTCATCTAATGTAATTTTGTCTGAGTTTCGTACACAGCACCGGTTATCGTATTAGAGCCATTAGCTATGCACAGAAATGTGAGCATACAGTTAGAAATTCGTTCGTACTGGTATTAATCCAGCATGGATGTTTTGGGCGTGGGCAGAATACTTATGCTCAAATAATTTTACTATTAAAATAAATAATAATTCGAAGTAAATAGGATGGCTGTGGGAGGGCTGTTTCTTATTTCATTGAAAAATATTTTGTTTATTAAAAAGACAGGATGATAAGTTACCTTTAAAAAATAATAAGCGATAAATATTGCTAATCAATGGTTCTTAATTATAGGAGTAGATATCCATTTAGCTGGTAACGTTTTTTTTTACCCTTGCTTCTCGCACGCCTTTGCAAAAGGGGTTAGGGCGAAAAAAAAACTAATTGCGGTAAAACTAAACGTTTTTCGGGTCCTTGTAAGCTCATTTCACTCTGCGACACGCGGCCATTTTCATCACCAGAGCGAAAATATTCTTGGCGTTTTTATAAAGTGCAAAGTGGTTACAAGTATTATTCTAAATGTCCATTTGAAATATCTAAAAAATGTTCTTTCGACAAGTAAATGATCTCGACTTGACCCCTTTTACTCGAGCAACGGTTAATTATTCCCCATTATTACGTCTCAAATCCCGTACTCTCCGCCAAGGGCCTCGCCGGCTTCCACGCTAGGGAGGGGGGGGGGGGGGGGGGGGGATGCAAAATTATTATCCCTATGGGGGAAACGCTCCCCCCCAAAAAAACAACAAAGTTATGTCTCAAAACCTCCAACCCCCGACCGGTACAGAAAGGGGGGCGGGTTCACATCATACG
>WURS02071334.1:0-10422 GCA_011762765.2 Rhinocypha anisoptera | reverse complement strand
TAATTTCACAGCAATTCCACATAAATACACTTTATTTTCACGACCCAGGTTTCACCACGGCGTGGCATCATCAGGTCATAAAATGACTATCCACCAGCGATATATGTATATAATATTCCATCATCATTCAGGTGGAAAATGAATTTTTTTGCTGAACCGGTAAAAAAGAAGCTCTTCGCAGCTTTGCAGGTAATAATATCTCACAAAATTTAAATACGATTGTCTACAAACTATTGTACATCTTTACCTATAAACAGGTATTTTCATGATCATGTTTCATTGAAATCCGTCAATAATTGATGAGGCGACGTAAGCCAAAGCCTGCGTCGTTACCCGAGACATTTTCTGCTCACAGGAACTCGTCATTAACTAAGGCCATCGTTAACCAAGGTAACGCTGTATTTGTAACAGAAGTTTAGAATGAGAATTGGCAATTAGATGCCAAATGAAAGCAAAATAGGGAAGGGAATGTGGCAAGCATGTTTCATGAACACAGTTTTATTTGATATTCAACTAGAAGAAATGATGAAGCGTTTTTATGGTTGAAAATGTATAAATACTGGAGTAAGTAAAAGAGTGTCTTAGATATTGCTGGTGACACGACGGCGTTCAACTGGTTTAACGCTTAAAGCACAATTTTTCTGCTCCCGTCATAGAAACTAGAAGTCTCACGCGGGAGGATTTCCTTGTTTAGTTTTCCTAGAGAGTAAATCCGTCCATTAACGGAGGGCGTATTTTACCAAAAGACGTCCCCTCCCTTTACGACTCATTTGTAATCTTGGAAACCAACACTCGAGTAAAAAAAGAAGGGTTAGAGTAGGCGGAAAAAAATAACGTAAACAACCGTATTAAGGAATACGACGTAAAATAACCTCCAACCCCAAAAGCAAAGACCATTACTTGGAGAATAGATGACCCTGAGATCCGTTCCGGTCGGTCCCTCGACACCATCTCGTCCCCGATTTCATATGGAATGTCCGTGAAAGGAATAAACACCGATCTTCCCTTTCCTAAATCCCTCCCCCCCTCCCCCTTCCTCACTTCTCTCTTCACCTCGTGCGAGTCCCTCAACTCCTCCGCCCACAACTACGCATTTACCCCTAACGCCTTCCAGCCGGACTACAGTTTCGCCCCATATCCCTCGCTCACTCACCATTCTCCCATTCCGGTTATTTAGATGTCTTTAGTAGCCTTTTAGTCAGGGTGATGAGTGTGACTCTCCAGGGGCCATTGCACGGTCGAATCACGCGTGCACGCCGATACCATGCCGTACGTCCACTCTTCGAGCGTCATTGATTGGTTCGTAATTGACCTCATTTTTCCAAGTTACGATCTCCTTCCCTAGAGTTATTCATAACCATTAACAGACCTCCGCATTTCGTCCGTAAACATAAAAAAAGACGCTACGCTTCGCCCAAGTCCCTAACGCTGTTGATAATTTTCCTTTCTAAAAAATGCCTTCCCTCCGTTCTGAAAAGTTTTACACTGATTTTTCAAGGTATCGGAAATTTATGGTATAAATATTAACACGAAAAATCAATGCAACAGTCCGTAGTAGAGATAGGAAACATGGTTGCAAAATACCCTGAGAGGACAGAGTGGCCAGGTGACTCACTTTTCTATGTTGGCAGCAAGATTACTAGCGATGTATGAAGCATCTACTTCAGGCGAGTAATATTAGTTTTGACACATGCAAGCGGTTCACAATAACACGTATTTGAAGTATACTTCTCCGCAAAAGCGAGACGTGATCAAGAGTATCAGATAGAGAAGATAGGAATAAATGTATTGCTACAGAAGAATAGTTAAAAAACTTATAACTTTTAAGACAAAAAGACTTTCTATCATTCCCAGAATTTATGCCAAATTTTAATTCTGCATACAAGGAGGTAGAAAAAATATATGATGTGATATTGCAGGAAATAGTGGAAGGTAAAAAAAACTACGCCGAAATAGTCTAGGAACGTTTGAATCGTTTGCATGCATAGAGTTATCATTAGGTAGAGCGAGTGTTGCTACTGGTAATTGCGAAATCCCTGGTCACGTGATTTAAGATGCCTAATCAAGATGAGTTTCTGCCATGGTTACACCTTTTGTTTATTTATCTATATTAGGATTTCCGTAGGATAAAATTACCAAGTAAGTAATATTTTTAGGGAGTAACTTAATCCTAATCCAATAACAGGACCAAAATATACGTTAAATTGAATTTTAATTTTTTTGTTTTTTTTTTCGTTTTTATTTGATTGTATAATAATGTCGTCGTGAAATTGAGTAACAATTTGTTGTCACAATGTTTTATAAAGTTCTGTGGTATTTTTAAAATGGAAAATTAGTGATTTCGCTGTTTGTATATGAAATCCTGCGCTCCTTAAATTTTGAATTTGCGATTACAGTGTACGGCAATAAGTGTATAACGGTTCGGCGTGTAGTATGAAATTTATGTTTCAACCGCAGAAAAGTCACGTGGTTTTAATGGTGGAACAACTTTCCCTCTGCTGCGCAGCCAGGGGGCTCGCTATACCTCATTGTAACTCTATGTTTGCATGTGCCAGAAAGCAAAATATTTTGGTTATAGAAACAAAAAACTTCGTTATTCCACATAAACAACTTTGTTATTACCACATAGGTTTCGTAGCAGGGCGACATCACCAGATGGTGACGATGATGATGACGCCCTGCGACGAAACCTAGGTGGTAATAATAAAGTTGTTTATGTGGAATTACAGTGTTTGGTTTCTATAACCATGCAGCAGTTCCACCAAGTTACGCCGGAAGCCATTTCCTAAAACAAAATATACAATTTTTGTTGTTTAAACTCAGCGACATTAAATATCAAATAACAAGCTTCACTCTCAAGTCTCAAATACAGTAAAAACAACTCATTTTAATTAATAATGATGTAATAATTTGATGTTCCAGAAGAATGTAAAAAATTAAATTGATTGAGTGACTAATGAGTAAGTACTCTGAAAAGCCGAAGCCAGTGAGCGGCTTATGAGATGCACTTCCTTGAAGAAGAACACATAGAGAGAGGCATGAGAGTTTAGTGAAAACTATTGGAAGGGAAAGCAGGAGAAAAGACACTTAAAAGTGAACCAAGAATGCCATATGAGAAACGGATGATAGAGAATGTAACATTTAGGGGCTACGAAGGTTGAAGAAGATGGTAGGTGGCTGCCTCCTATTTTTGATAACCAATAGAGAAGAACCATTGGTGAAATATTCCGAAGAGCAATCGACAGAGATCCTTCCGACGAGAGTATACTTACATCAAGAGAGAAAGCAGAGTTCTTTTTACCCCCTCTGTGGTGGACTTACAAAACGTTCTGCCTGAGACTAAGTCGTATGTCAAGAGAGAAAGTAATAAGGTAGATATTGAGGCATTGCATTTGTAAAAAACCCAATTGGAAATTATCTTAGGAAAGAATAACCCTAGGGGTAGGATTCTGTTGGAGACAGAATAATGGGGAATGTTAGAGTTGGGAATTACATGGGTGTGAAGAGGTTTAGAGGTGTCAGGTTGGTTTTGGGAGAGCTGTTGCAATCCAATCTTCGGACTGATAACGCGTGATGACGAATATAATAATATGTTGAGAGATAAAGAGTATCTTTTCGCTTCTTAGACTTTTAAAAAGCATTTGATTGGGTGAATTCGAGAAAAATTACGGGAATAATGAAAAGGAAGAGAACAGACACGAGTGAGAGAGACGTTTGGCAGAAATATCACGATTAAATCATTGAGTAACGGTGAGATTTGGAAATGGTTTTACGTGAACGGCGTAAATCAGGAGAGGAGTCAGGAGGGAATGCTGTCTCTCACCAAAGTTGCTTATCATATCCGCGGAAGAAATGAGTGAGGGAAGTTTGGAAGGAGAGAAGAATGCTGGATTGGAAGTGAAGAGCAGACGGAAAAATGTATATTAAGTTAGCGGTCGATATGGCGGTGATTTCCGATGATGCTGAGCCACAACAACAATTAGTGGACAGGATTAACACAGGCTGCGAGATATCAACATATTCTCCAAGTCACCTGACGGTGTGTGGCTTCGGGGTGAGAAAGCCAATTTAATAACATTTGGTGTGATGTTATTTCCTGTAATAGAATAATTATATTCACTTTAAATTAACGTCAGATCATATTTGAAAATCGTTGGCATTACACACAGAAAACATTACTATACATTTACATGTACACCCTGCAAACTCCATACAGTGTTGACAGGGAGTGAGAACACCAAGTTACAACATTGATCTTCCTAAAATTTGGAAATAGTTTAATCTACCTTCAAGCGATTGCTTTCAGATATTGCCTGCGGTAAGAAGTAATCCATAGATCTGCTAATTTTACATCTATATCTCTTACTTTGCTAATGTGATCGGACAGTCCTATGTAGGTTGGGCTGACTGAACTTCACTATAGAATTCAGCGGTTTTAAGTTCCTTTAAGAAATTAAATCTAGCGTCAAGTTTTCTTAGTCATTCAATCTTGCCTGAAATCTCCTTCGTTCTATGATATGTAATAAAACTCAATAGGTTTTATGCGGCAAAAAAAGTGTTTTCTTTCTTTGAGATATAAAATAGAGATAAACAAAGGAAAAACCAAGACCATAAGGATAAGAGGAAAGGAAGGAATCAGATTAACAATGGAAGGAAAGGACATTAAAACAAGAGAAGTGTTTTACTACCTTGAAATAATTGAGAAAAGTAATAGAAAATGCGAGAACGGATTAAATAAAGATTGAAAATAGCAAATCCGACATTCAACAAGATGAAAAGGCCGTGGAGAACAATGGAAACAATAAATTGGAGTGCTCAAGGAAGGAATGAAGAAGTCTTAGAGCGTGTGGTAGGGGAGAGAATATTTTGGCAAATTAAATTCACCTGCTGAACTTCTGCTAACTCCAGCAGCTCTATGGCAAAATGAAAACTTAAAAATTAAAATCTAATAAAAAACAATTAACGTAGCCATGTCCTGCAGTAGAAGTCAGTCGGGGAGACTATTAAATTTTTAAATGCCCGTCGTGAAGGCGTCTGTGTACTACCTGTCGCAATCTCACTATTCGCGGGAAAGTCGGGGTTAAAAGAGTCACATACTGAGAGAAAGTTAGCCCTTCGACCTGCGTTCTCCATTTGGTAGGTATCCGCACAACCCTTTAGGCTAAGGAAATGTGCTTTCAGGGGCTGGAAAAATGTCAAAGCCGAGAAAGGAGCATGAAGAAACCAATGTTCTGTCCTTGCTCCTGGCTGCCGCATAAAAGAATGTAACAAAAAGCAATATTTTAAATGCTTCTATGACATATATATTCAGTTAGTCTACTAATCCAAGGTAGTTACGGCATTTATTGACTTAGGTAATTTCTGTTTTTGACTTAGGTAAGTCCTTCAAGTCTTCAATATTTTCTACCGCGTAAAATTCAAATGCTCTCTACGATTAAAAAAATCAATGAGGTATTTAAAAAAAATGTACTTGCGTAGGACGTATTGGCGTAGGAGACCAGTGCGACTGAGTAAAACCATTCTCGAAGAATAACCTCTTCATTACTTTTCAGCATTATGACAAATCTCTTTCACTAAGTGTGACCCCGGGTTACATAATTCGAGAAAAATAAGGACGTAGCACAAGGGCTCTCAACCAGTGGGCAATACCTCCCCCTGGGGGGAATAGTGAAAGAGTAAAATTAAACAAAAGAAGCACGAGAACCACCGGTGTGTATGTACTATTATAATATGTGCGGGGTACGTGTCAAGTAGTGTCCGTTAAGGAACCTATTATTTGCGTATTGGCATTTAAAGGCGACACGTAAAGACAGACATGACATAATCATTGCTTTGGCAAAATACATTTGAAATATAATCATATTTAACTACACCGATGGAGCATTAGAGTAATGAATTGCATGGACATTCAGGCTGAATAAAGAAGGAAAACACGGTAAACCTGAAGTTATTCCCTGTAAACCTGAAGTCATTCCCTCCACGGACATATTGCTGTGAACGAATAATGCAATAAGTCGTGAGTAAAAAGAGTACAATACCTAAATAAAAATATCGTACTTTTGAGAACCACTCCGCGCTGTTTTGAGGAATTCGCGCAACATTCTTATACTATAGACATTCCGTATATGCCTTCGCGAGCTGTTACTTGCAAAATCTATTCCGAATTTCTCATGTCAAGGTAATAACGTCCAAAATTTTCGAGACGCTGAAGAAAAAGCGCGCCACATACGCTCGCTGCAGTCGGTATGATTATCTCAAATTGTGATTAGGTAGGAAAAATGGAATGCCTTAGTCTTAATACGTACCGTCCCAATAAAGATCTTTTATGAAAACTGCATTTGATGATAGATTAGACGGGAGTTATCTTTATAAAAACACAAATAAAAATGGTAAAAATTATGATGGACGCATACAACGGAAAATCGTGTATTATTAAAAATCACAGTTAGAAACAAATGCTAAATAACTCATTTTTTAAACGTTACAGAGACAGATGAGAGATGGTGGAAACGATCCATAATCTAAGAAATGAGGACAACACGGTCCACGAAATGAGGTCCACTTAAAATTTTATGTGGGAATTGCAAGTGGTCCTCATTTCTTAGAATAACTCATATTTAATTTCATAAAGTCTGTGCACATGTGCAACTCTTGTTTTACCTACATGCACTACGTGTTTCTTTGGCCATGTAATCACAACTCAAAGCATGAGATTAGTTATTTTTAAGAAAGCACAACGATGGCACGAAAAATATTATTGTGAAGAAAATGCAAAGGAGGAAAAGTAAAAAATAAACCAAGTAAATGTTAAGACATTGAAACGTGAAAAAATAAATATGTTGTTTTCAAATCAACAGAATTCATTTCCCGTTTCACGGTAGAATGTTTCGATAGATTTTCATTACTTTGCCCGGAACTTCAATAACTTCTTTAATTCGTCTTTTACAGATTCTAAGAAGGTAAAAGAAGGTTTTTTCTAAAAAGGTAAAATCCCCAAATGATTTACGAAGACCGATTTTAATGAAAGTTGTTATCAAGTACTATCACAGTCCCATGGCAAAAATCCAGCGTATTTATCAAAACATAAATTATCGATTATATATTCTCATAAATTACAAGGGTGTAATTAATATTGAAATGTGATAATCTTTCATTTCTCATTTTTCCATGGAAAGATAAGTTTAAGTATAAGATGCGCATTATACAAAACACCAAAGAAATTTTTAAAAGCGCATTCTTAAATAATTATGACAGTACTTAACTTTTCGTAATGAACGCAATCTATAAAGTAATTCTGGAAAGGAAATGATTGATTGGCGCGTTTCCTCGTGGGTACGCCTCATTTACCAAAAAATAGGAATAATTATTCTATTAAAAGATTTCTGCGAAAACATGATGAGTCGTTCACGGGAGGAGCTACCTGACTGAAAGCCATCGCAGTGAGCTACATCCTATATGGCACATTGCGGTAATTTGCCCCCAATACCCCCTTAGACTTCGAATTAAACTCTGGGAGACATTTTTTACGATACCTCAACGTTTCCACCCATCTCGACCTTTGCCGTGAACTGCCTCAGTGCTTAGTGACTTTTTAATTTCCAACATCGAATCAATCGCTTTTCGACTCCTGACTTCCTTTATGTGGACCTTCTATCTCTTTATCACCCAAACGTCTTAAGTTCCCTTTCGATAGATGTGAGTCTCTAAGGGATGAAACTCTGGGCATCCGTACAGGGATATCTCTAGTGAGGCGTATAGGAACTAATTATCGAAAGGCCTAAATGCGATTCAAAATTGGTGTGAAATATGAGAGAGTTAAATTTGAAAAAGTGTGGGGCTATGAACTTTTGAAGGAAGTCCACTACACCCGAAAACTTTTACAGCGTTAAGGGAACAAATTTAACTAACGTAGAGTCAAATTTAACTAACGTCTAGATCACCTACAACATGATGGAATTCCACAAATTCCGTATCTGTAAATTTATAGGTGCCATAGTAATCCCCCAGCTAACCAAAACTGAACTTTCTCCAAAAATGAGTGACCGAACAACGGTTCAGGATATCAGGCTAAAGATTTAAAATAGTGATCCAATTCTATTTAATCCTGCTCCCTTAACCGCATACTAAATTTTTTTAATGTTGTTTTTACGAATTTTTCATTTTCCGTTACGACAAACCACCAAATAAATTAACCAATTGCAAGTTTTCGGAATTATTTTTGATTCTTCTATTCATCACCATACGTTATCAAACCGAATATTGATTTGTGGCAGCTCCTCAAGACGTCCAATAATCTACCAATCTCTTCATACTTTCTTAATTCTTAATTATACTCGTACATTTTTCCATTACTTGGTGTACATGGGCATAATTCTTCAGGGTCCCTAGTAACGGGAATGGACCATGAAGAAGAAGAAATCCCAGAGCAATTTTTACTAAAGAATCTTACTTTAAGATGTGTTATTTTAATTTAATTCTTAGTTTGTAAGTTTAGATCATAAGCTTCTCAAATTAATCTGAATAAACTATTTCTAATCTCCTACAATCAACAATAAAAATCACGATAATTTTTTATGTCATCCTCTACTTGAGGCTGTGACACAATTCCGCTTTCGGATCTGAAAGCTTAGCGCTAACTTTCACGCGGTAACACACATATAGCAATAGTGTTTTATTATTCTTGACGAAATAGGTAACCAGTTGATAATCCTCTAAGCTTTAACCTGACTGTCCTAATTTACTTAGTTACCACGAAAAATACCCTCTTGGATCACCATGCTGAAATTTATAGTAAAAGAACCAAATTTGAAAGCTAAAGAAATATTCGTTCAAATTTTTACAAATTGCATACATTTCTGGGTAGCGGAGGGAATACACTTCAGGTAATAACACAAAATCTTTATTTGAAAGCCTCATAAGTTGGCTAACGCCTATGAAAGTAAATACCCAAGCGATTCCTCCGTTAGCAGCAGTCTTTTACTATCTCAAAGGAGGGGATTTCGGAAACTCTCTCTCTACCGTCGCCTTGCCAAAAATTTCGCAGTAATACTAAGTATTATAAATGTGTGTGCATCCTTCATGTTTCAAGTTATTCAATGTAACTCCCCTACATTTTTTACCAGTTTCAGGAAACATGAAAGCAAAAAAATTTGATTTGTCGAAATTGTTGCAGTCACTACCGAGGCATCTGACCTTTTGGTCCTGCAATTTATTCATTTAGTCACGGAACCACCGCTTTATACCTTTTCCACTTTGAAGCACTTCACTGTGCCCAGAGACCCTGCTGCGCAAAGGATGATATTTTTATTTCGGCGGATGAGCCCCGATGTGTTATGGATTAATCCATTTCCGCAATCTCTGAATAAATGGAAGGAAATTTCACCTTAGGAAATGTTTTCTTCTTCCTATGAGAGGGTTGACTTTCAACGGTTGGGAAAATGGGTGGGTCTATAGTAATTGCATATCGAAAACGAAGGCTATGGAAGAGGCCGCGAGAGAGAAAGACTATTAGTCTCCGTTTGCGGAATGGATAATCTGCCGCGGAAACGTTGAGGATGTTACAGAAAACCTTGGTGAAACAGAAACCGGTGATTAAGCTATGTCACAAAAAATGTTTACAAGTGGTATAAAGACTTTAAAGAAGGGAGAGAAAGCGTTGAAGATAAACAGCGTCCTGGACGACCATTAACGTCACCTGATGAACGGAAGGTTTCAAATCAAAGTTCTTGTGCTCGAAAACCTTCGATTCCGCAACCATCGTGATTTAGCACCGAGTGACTTCTGGCTATTCCCTAAACTCAAAAGACCACATCGTGGTCACCGTTTCAACTCCATCGAGGAAATAAAAGCCGAATCGACGAAAGAAATGAAGACCACACTGGAAAAGCACTTTCCGGACTGTTTCGACAACTGGCAAAAACGTTGGCATAAGTGCATTGTATCGGGTGGGATTTATTTTGAAGATGAAATTGATTGGGAAGAATAAATAATTTTTCATTTTTTTAAAGAAATTCGCCTTATTTTCTGGACACAGTAGTATTGCACGTGCGCCCGAAAGGAAAAAAGTTGGACGAGTTGAAGCGGATCCAAATATTACAACGGGTTAAAGAGAAAAACAACCGCTGTTTTAAATGAAGTGGAATTCGACTCCTGCTCAACCTAGCGTTCCCCTAGTCCCTACTGCCGCCCCCTTCCCCCTCCTACTGACACCTGGATCTTCAATTCAAGGTTCGACGTCGGGCCAAGGTCACTTCCCCCCTCCTCCACCCCCGCAGGCTTCGCGGAGGGCTAATCCTCACTTCTGGCAGCGTTGGGCCCAAGAAGTATTGTGAAATGAAACCTCGGATGGACGACAGGCTTTTTAATATTTCTTTGTACTTGTTTTGACGGTACTGTGCCAATCACCTTAGTATCCCGTTATAA
>WURS02071324.1:0-10422 GCA_011762765.2 Rhinocypha anisoptera | reverse complement strand
TATTAAATCATCGGTTTCATCGTGACACAATAATATAGTCTTTGAAACTCGCGTTAAGATAATGCAAAGGATACGCCCTCCTTTCCCACGCCCACCTCCCGGGTTCCTTTTGCCTCCTGTCTTTCTCATTCGCCACCTTGGTCATTCAATTTCCGCAGAAATCATATGTACGAACAAGGAGGACGGGTTCAGCAGCAGTAAAAGGCTGGGCCGGGGACTGGATATGAGACGTTCCGTCGGAAAATTCCGAGAAAGGGGGGAGAGGCTTTCTCTCCCAAACCGTGTGCCCGGATAGGCTGCTGACGGCACTCATTATTTCCGCTCATTGTTATGCCGTTGGGGGCCAGATGGCCCGCTTCTTTTTTTCTCCACCGAGATTGCAAATAGTAGCATGGTGGGCTCGTGCGAAAAGTAAAAGTAATTAACTGCGAAAAAAAAATTTTTTTTTTAGAAGGGAGAATTTTAAAGGTAAACTTTAAAGGTACTTTAAAGTAGCAGCATGGGTTGGTTAAGGTCCAGTCTCCCCTTTGAACTGGGTGTGCCAAGTTTCTCACTCTAATGACTTTTTATAGATTCCGAACTCGAAATTTAGTTTATGACCGCAAATGATTAAAATTCCGAGTAGAAGTTCACAGCGTCCTCTCTTCATTGTAAAAATGCATTCCAAAAGTTACAAGGAGTTTTTTGATCATTCACCCAGATTAACGACGAAAATGCCCTACGCCTTGTTCTTTCTGGGTTTCAGTCCCAATAATTTCTCGTCCCCCCAACTTTACGTACTAGAATTTTCAACCAATTCCAAACAGAAAAAGAATCTATCGTATCATTAATCTATAAATGATACGAGTGAGATTAGTTAAAACGCTGGATGGTGTAGATATGTTAGGTAAAGTACGTTACATGACGAAGTTGGATTTGGTGCTTTCTCGTTGTATCTTACTGCTGAATTTCTCTCAGAGAGGAATTCACCAATGCGTTACATGACATTTGAGTCACTAAATATTGGAAACTCACTTATGGCTGAAATTCCGTGGGACTGGCTTGTCGCGGGACTTGAAAGTAATATCTGATTCGCCTAAGTTTATATAATTGAGGAGTTATTGACATCCTTGACTATGGCTGTGTCTTGAATTTTGTGTGTGTGTAATGATAATGATATGCCGGTCAGTCACTTGTGAACGTTCAAAAATAATACATATGGAAGAATTTGCAATATATTCCAGCTCCAATGGCATCCTTTGTTTCCTGCTTATGGAATATTCTGAAAAGTTTCATGGAAAAATGTAATGTTATTAATTTATCCAATAATAATGTTTTGCACATTAAATCACTCGTTTATGATAATTATCAGCTGATAGTTCTTATACCAGACTGTCTCAGGCGAAACTTTGTGGAAATCCAGCATCCTGGGAGTTAAGGAAGTAACTCTGCAGTTTCCATATGAAATTTGTTTCTCTACGACCATAGTTTCGTAGCAAGGCTACATCATCAGGTCGTCATGTCCACCTGATGATGTAGCCTTGCTACGCTCTCTGATTGATAGCTCTGAAATTTGAGAGCTATAAAGTTTTCTTTTACATCTGATGAAATGTAGGTGTTCAATATCAACATTTTGATTTCTCAACTAACAATGGATTTTTCAAACTGCTCACACATGAGCTACGTTCTTCCATTCTTGGTGAAATTCTGCTCTACGGACGGCATCAATCGAATCTTAATTCTAGAAGGTTTTTATTTCAAATTAAATAGAGATAAGTCATTCCTGGGAGTTGATTTCATTTCCAGCGAATTTCCGCCTCACTGGGGTAAATGAATGGGGACTCAAGGACTAGAAAATGGAATCAATTTTCAAAATTGGTGAAAAACATTGCTCCTCCGGGAGAAGAGGATCTAGCGCCGAACGGCTCCTTTGGGAGACGAGTTTATAACTGCCGTTACCCGGTGGTCCCTTGCACGCGCGGTGTTCTCTCCACTCCGTAAGTCTACTCTCCACTCCGACAATTTCTCCTTCCCTCCCATCTTCCCGCCGCGAACTACCACCCCCATCCCTTTGCCGATCTCACGTTACACGTTCGTGCACTGAACCCGCCCCTCAAATCTCATCAAAGGCCACGGAATTCCGTAATGAAAGCTTTTGCAGACGAAAAGCCGAACTGAATCATCCTCGCGTCCCCGATGAATGAATGGATTTATTGGACGGGATAAAATACATGTAGGTGGTCTTGAGTGGCTTTTGTTTAATGAGACGGTGGCGCTCGCGTCGCATCCGACGCTCTCTCTCTCTCATTCTCTCGACTGACGAGTCAAATCCGTGTGTCATGAAAAAAAATGTATATTTCGAATAGGTAGACTGATTCTCGGCGCGAATGATGCCGGATGACAATGGCGATAAAATGACGCATAATACTCGAACCTTACCTCGACATTGACGAATGTGGACGGGTTCCAGATTAAATAAATGTACGCCTGGACGGAGAAGTCAGTCCCCTTTGTTGGGCGAGTTTTTTAATGATGCCGATATATGCGAATATGACAGATGGAAGGCGACGCGTACAAGAACGGAATTTTTTTACCGTCCCGTTTTTTCCAACATTAGTCAATACTCCCATAGAAAGGTATATCGACTATCGCTTTTTTGCATTCGATTATCGCTCGCAATAACATGAGGTGTCAAATCCAAAGGTTTTGAAATTTTCTCTTCTCACATCTTGTATTTCCAGCCGGCCGGGTTAGACGAGTGAGTAGTGCGCTCGCCAGCAAACGCAAAGGTCGCGGGTTTGAATCCCGCCCAAGGATGTTGTCTTTGTATCAGCCTAATTTTTCGAAATATTTGGCGTCAGCGGGGACATGCGGACGTAAACATACGTGCCATAATCATACAACAGAGTGATTCCAATTGGAATGGGAAAATCTTGGGACGGAAAAAATATTTTCCGTTTCTCATTGCTTCCATAGTTTCAAAGATGACGGTGGGATAGTTAGGACTGTAAGAAATTTGAAAGTATCGTTTTCATTTACAGAATTGTTAAATGGAACTCATTTATTAAAATTTTAAACGATTGGTTTATTTGTTAAAATGTTTGGGCGAGGGGGTAGTATCATTGCCCTAGTATTATACAAAGAAGTGTGAAGTATCTTAAAAATATTTACCGCTAGAAGATATAGTTTCAGGCTTCACTCAGGTGAATCCTTTCATGATGAAAGCGAAATGAAACAAGAGCTAATTCCGCATAAAAACAGTTTCGTTGTCATCAAAATTTACAGTATTTTTCGGCCATTAAGACGCACTTTTGTCGCGGTCTGAGTCTAAAGCGGCGAGATTAAGTATTTTTCGGTCGTCGGGAGTAGCCGTACCCAAAGTACAAGAATTTAATTTCTCGGAAAAAATCTTTAAAACATAATCATAATCATTTAACTTTCAACTTACCTAATAAATGTCGAATAAACTTTAATATAGTTTCTATTGTTGGAATACAACAATTGTGTTTTATTACTATAATTTTTTTAAATTTAGAAACTTGCTTGATATTTTTTTTAAATTTAACCTGAAAAATCACAGTCTTATAGGTGCGCCCTTTAGAACTGGAAATAAGGTAATACGTATCCATTTCGTGAAATGGGGTTCCACGAAGGTTTTTTCTGAGATACCAAGACTTAAGCGTATTGGCTATAACTTGAAATATTGAAAAATCGATAAAACTTTCGTTGGACCTTTTAATTATTATACGTAACTAGCCGGCCAATTGCCAAAACGATTCAAAAGATCGTTCTAAAGATATTGAAGTTTGAAATTAATATGCAACCTTATGGGAAATGTCTAATTCGATGTAATTCTTCAACTTTAAGAGGAAATTAACCATGTAACTAATAATTTCAAACCATTGAAAATTTTACGGGTAGTATATCATTGGGTTATAACTTGATATCACCGATTAAAAAGTCTTTCAGAGAATATTATATGAAATACTCATAACAAATTTCAGCTACTCCACGCTTTTCTTCGAGTACAAGACTTCTGTGATATCCTTTGTTGATATACATTCTCAGTCCTTTCCTATATAAATGATTGTCACTTGACAATTCTTTTCAATGAATAATCAGTACAATATATTTTATTATTCATAGCTAAATCGACGGAGTTTTATTTACAATCGAAAAAACTGCCGAGGGGGCGCCTACTACGAGTATCATAGTGCAGAGATGACAATGTATGAATATATGCGACGTTACCAGAATAATAGCGTAAGAAAACAGTTTGTTTTATTTATGTATGATTATGAAACAAGTAATTTTAATATTAAAACTGTCCGATAAACATATTAGCTAGTTTAAACAAATAATCACAATAAAACAAATAAATATTCGAACTGCACAATTTTTGATAATCCAAGGGCATAGGTTGGTCACGGAAATCAAAAGTCCCTTGAGCTTAAAATTGATGTTAATATCGAATTCACCGGCCTAAAAAATACATAAAGTTCTAATAACAGCCAACTGAATTCATTTGATTCAGTTGCTCTTCTTAAGTATAGCAAAAACCAGATAATCGCTTGATGTAGAATCAGTAACTTTAGCCTAGGGTTGTATAGTTAATAAATACATCCTTAAGTTTCAAGACTGATTTTTAAGGATGTTAAACTCAATGTCTTTTGTTACTCGTAGCACTTGAGATCGGTCATAAGAATTTCAAAATCTTTGGCGGAAGCGTTAAAAGCATTTCCTAGAGATTAATGTGTTTCCTTTTAGCAGTCCATCTGTTTTGCATTGCTGCTTCTGTAACGTCATCAGATACGTAGGTATCCTTCATGCTGACTCAGATTAAAATTTATGTTATTCATTACTCGATTCAAGTCTTATGCAGCCGTTAGTTCCTGCAATTAAACTATTGATAGGCAATAGAGTTTTCCAACTAGAAGCCTTCGAACAGCTTTGAACAGAAACGAAATCTAGCTATTCACTTTCGATGGTCCTTTCACGGGGAAATCTCATGAGGTTGTTTCCAGGAAAGGCGTAAGACCACCACATGCGGTTTACCTTTCTAATCCATACCGCCACTTTGCATGGAGAAGGTTGTGGCTTATCCTGTCTCAATGGGGAAAACCAGAGAATTTAGGAATGGGAGGTTTGTTGAGGAGCTAGAGAGAGAGAGAGAGAGTGAGGGAGGTAGAGGTGAAAGGCTTTACGAGCGACGCAGAACTCCCTGTAGGGAGAGTGGAGCTGGAACACATCTTTGAGGGAGAAGGAGTTGCAAAGGATATCAGTGGAACGAAAATGGTTACTTAGGGAAGGACGGGAGATAGTGAATGTGCTCTTTAACGAATTAACTTTTTCCCGGGGAGAAAACTGTAAGCCATAGGAATAGTAAACATAGGTAACCATAGGAACCATAGACCATGTAAAGTCATAGGAAAATATTAGGAACTATAATCGGAAATCAATTTAGTGAAATTAAAAAAAGGTAGATTTAAACTCTTCATCGAATTTAAAAAATTATAGTATGTTTTTTTCGAAAGAGTTGCTTCTACACTATACATTTAGCTAGTTTATAACAAAGACGTAATATAATGGATGCTGGGTTGAGTTTTGAAACGGTTAAGTATTTGCTACACAGCAATTTTGTTGATTATGGTATGACGGTGTGGTTCCTCTGAGAAAGGACTGCAGACTAACTTGCTAATTGACTAACACCACCAGTTAATAACTATGACTTTATTTATCCTAATTATTAATTAAGTAATCATAGTAGAATTATTTATCATTAATTTTGCAGCGCTCAATTAAAATGCATGATTCTACAATTAAAATTTATAATTTTTCAAGAATAATAATTTATAAAAAGAAACTGATTTCAAGGGATTTATCAGGCAGCCAGGTGGTACTTGAGAGTATTTAGAGAACTCTACTGATAAACGGTAAAAACACTGAATTTTATTGGAATATTTTCTAAAGATTATAAAGTAAAAATGGCAATTAAAGTAAAATTTTTTAAAATATTTATTCTAATCTCTTACTCCTTTTTTTCAGGTAATGCTTGATAGACATGGTTTCTACTCTTCGCAGTTTGCGGTGAAGCATGGAAATTTTTTTTCACCTGCCTTAGGTAAAAACTAAAAGGATATTTTCCTCTTTAGGCCCAAATTAAATTATTAGGTTATTGTCTCCAAAAATACTTTTATTAAATTTTTTAATTCAACTTCATTTAAACCTACTTACTAAATTAAAGTTATATATTCGGATATTTAATCATAATATTTTTATTTTCATGTCGTTTAATGCAGAATTTGCTCTCAGATCTTGTAATATTATTTAACAAAGCATTTCCTAGGAGTCCAAAATATAATGTTTATTAGCGTATGGAAATAAATTGGGTGTATGATTAACCAATGAACATGGAGTGATTTTTTTCCTTAAATTAACCTTAAAAACATTGCCAATAATTATATTCAACATTTATAAATTCTCTGCTGCCAATGTGGCTGATATAATTGATGGTATCTAATTTAAAATTGTAATAACCAGTGGCCAAAATTTTCTCCAAAATAATTTTTAATAGAATTATATTAATGGAGTAGTTGCATTTTCGAATTTGACCATAATTTTTAAGTACAGATATGTTTAAATATTTCAATAAATATTTAATGCACGTGCTACTTAATTCGGAGCATTTTCTTAGATCGCATGAGTATTTTATTACCGTGAATGAGTATTCATTAATGCCATTTATGGTAGTGTAAAAGATCTTAAGCGTCCTATAACAAAAATAACAGCCAAATTTCTTAATTCCTCACGGGTCATTTCCAAGTGACAGCCTCTATTATGACCAACGTTTCAATCTCTTTGGTGAACATCGAAACATTGGCCCTAGTAGAGAACAAGCGGAAGACTCGAGATGAATTTATAAATGAAAAACTCCAGACCTTATCTCTACAGTCGTTTGTCTATTACATTAACTTTCCATAATGACGGGGAATTTTTTGGATGTCAAAAGTTCAACTCTTTTACAAGATGTAGATTTTTTCGGTACACTAAAACTCTTACGGAAAATTTTTATAGTAGAACGAACGGTAGACGATTGTAAATCTTGCATTTAAAAATCTCGACGGATCTGAGCTACTTACTATCTCAAACATGTTTTAATATTATCCAAGTATGTTGTTAAAAAGAATTCAGTGAAATTCCTCTGTCATAGATGAACCATTTAGGGAAAATTCATGTCTTGGTGTTTCTGCATACTGTCAGCCAGCTCATAACCACCTCTCTTTGTCCTTCTCTCAAAAAGTAACCACGTAGACCTTGATTAACGTCTTATGTGCTGGAATAGATTCTTGCATTTGACGTAATAACTGGAAGTTTATAAGGTAACGACTTCTGAAAATATTAAATGAAGTACGAATGGAGTTTTCTTCTTCTTTTGGTCCAAAACTACACTTTTCAAGCGGTAGCTACCGAGATACGCGCCCTTTTCAACATTATTTTGGTTTTCTCATTGACTTCTTCCTTGTGGTTTTTACCAACAGTTACACTTATTGGCACCAATTTCAATGAGCTCCACGTGTCTCGTTACATTGAGAAATGCACCTGGCTTCCCATGAAACTAGATAACCGTCTACATGGCATGTCTTGTAAGTTTCGACCGCAAAAGTTAAGGCTTTGAGTCAAGGTATCCCGCCGATTCCGATCCAATGATATGAAGCCAGTTTCCAAAATTAAGCAGAAGACCCCCAGTACACAAGAATATATGAATGAAGGTCTGTGGTAAATGATAGGAAAACTAATTTTGCGGAAAGCTCTAAAGTTGCATCAGCATGTTATCGGAAATTATAGATGTTAGCACTCATGCTTTCGTTATGAAAACTTTCTTGCTGCAAATAAACAGTAATGACCGCGATGATATCTATCCACTATCACTACTCGATCCATCCGCCTAGCATCCTTCTCATACATATTACGGGTCTAACTTGATTGCTTCCTTTATGTATTATTTCTTCAGTTAATACTGGTGCTTCATTCAAATGGGTTACTGGTTAAGCTCCATATTTTGCCTATTAATACTCGCGAAAAAACCTTTAAGTCAGTATATGATGGCTCCTTCATTGAATGTAATTAGGTGTATCATAAAAACCTAGGGTGAAGATGATGCTGTGTATGAAAATCCCAGTCTTTTGTTAATAAATCTCCGCTCCTTGTGAATCGCCGTGTTTACTTTTTCATTTACTAATGAAATTCGTAGATTTAATATGTCAGTTGAAAAGTTAATCTTTGCTCGGATTTTCATTTTCTTACAAATTATGATTCCGGTTTCGGGGGTAGCAAAATTAATATAAATCATACTTATTTCGTATATATTCCATTCAGAGAAAAATTTTAAAGATGCTGTTGAGCTTCGGCATGTACCAAATACCCATAGTACAATTATTGGGGAAATAGTGATAGTTTCTTTTAAATTATTATATAACCCACGCAGTGTGGCTATGTTATTTTGAAGAACTAATACTGGAAAATAGAAGCAATACTAACTTTAGATTTTTATTAATTAATATATATTTATGGACATATTTTTTTTTCTATGCTGGAGCTCACATTTCGTGGAGTCAAAATTACGTACCGCTTCACTAAAAGCGACGGTAACTCATGCACTCACCGTCTGCTAACGTAGGTCCTACGACTTAATGTTACGATTCAGTATGTGTAATTACTCCGTAAAACGTCTCTGCGTGACCACCTGCGCCGTTGAGTCGTTCTCGCGTTACGCCTCAAATGGGCCAGAGTTACCCCGTTCTCCAGTGTCTCCGACTAGGAATTCATCTATGTAGGTTAAAGGGTTTTTTTTTATATTGCATTCTTTGGAGTGGATGGTATGCCGAAAAGCTAGATCTATATGATCCTGAATATGTAGTTGAGGAAGACCATTTGACATCCTGGAAATCATTTACTATTTCCTCAAATAATTAACTTACGATAAGGCGGTGATTCAAAATTCGTTGCCTGAGCGACGCAGTTGGTAGAAAGAGAAATTACGACCATTCACTCAAGTCTTATTTTTGGTACGAGATAAATATCCCTTAGGTTACGGTTTATCATAATAAATGTATTGTATTTATTTTAAGATCCAATGTTCAGCATGCTTAATCTAATTGTCAAGTCCTCCAAAGTAGGAAAAACCAAAACGAAACAAGTTTCTCAAATTGCTGCCGTCAAAAGACAAATTTTTGAAACAGTATTGTAATTATAACTTTGTAGATTTCCTTAAAGCAAAAGGAGCACATATTTCGACGATAATCGTCATCGTATGGCCTTTATGACCGTCAAAACCGGTCGGGATCTCTTTATTTTGTGATAATATACAAATCGTAATTTCTTTATCGTTTCACAATGGAATTCCACCACGTTCTGACACCCTAAGATAATCGCAAGAAAAATTTTTACTTTAGTGAAATCAGTACTGTAATTATGAATTATTGTTTTCTTCGTTGCATACCCACTAGAATTTTGCATGTTTTCCTGTGGTAATAAGGGCTGTCACAGGGCAGTAAACGTCAAATAATCTTAAATTATGCACCATGAACTTCAACCTTGTGGAACGAAATGATTTTCCTTGTCAAAACGTTTACAATACGTGCACATAATAAGTGACAAAAATAATCAAATCATCAGGTGATGACGTTATTAACGTCGAAAGCCGGATCGCGATTGTTTTTTGTCATTTGTTCTGTGGACGCATTTTATAAGCTTTAACAAGGAATATAAATAGTCAAATAAGCTTCCTGTTTTATCTTAGGCGAAGAATTAATGTACGTATCATCTGGATTTCATATGGTGGATGACCGGTGGTATATAAATCCAGGAAAAGAGAACCGGGTTCAACGTACATATGGAGGTAGTGATCAAAATCTGAACCTTCCATCATTTGGACGGATTATTTTTCTTGAAGTATTCTTTAGGGACAATCGAAGTATTAGTGGAAACGATTGCTATATCCTAATCGATTCTGGAATTCGACTCGCTTTGAAGGCAAGCACACTTTCGAATAATGAATGAAATAGACCTCCGTTCCCAAACGATATCGTGATTATAATTTAACCTTCGAACTACATAAAAGCAACAACGGTCGCCTCGGAGATCGGTTGAATCGGATGATGTGTGTCAATTATTCCGTTTGCTGGAGTGTGCACAAGCGAACGCAATAGATAGAACTGGGCTAAAACGTAAACTATCGCAAACCGTGAGGTTCCAGGGTTAATTTCGTGAAATTTTTCCATACTGGAGAATAAATCTTGTGCGAATTTCACTTAAAAGAGAATTTTTATTCACGACCCGGGTTTCAGCGATTTATGCCATCATCGGGTGAGAGTACAGAGTTTTAGTCGAATGTATACTAGGAGAGGGGGGAAGGAATGGGGGGGGTAAGGCAGGGAAATGGGT
>WURS02071313.1:0-10422 GCA_011762765.2 Rhinocypha anisoptera | reverse complement strand
ATCTCCGCGTGCTGGGAACTAAGCTACTCGACGGAATCTAAACTTTTTCTTCCTTTTATTCCCTTTAATAGGACACCAGGCATCCCGCACGAGGAGAGGGAGGGCCTCTCCTCAACTCGCCCCCCCCCCCCCCCCTTCCCTGGGTCCCGGTTTGTTCCCGACCGGCCTTCCTTGGGTGGCCAGGACCGACGATGGGTGGGAATCTCGCAAGAAAATGTTTAGATGTGACGTGTGCACGACTTCTAGCAACTCCCCTTGACGTGATTTGAAAAAAAAACTTCCTCCGTCGTATTTATTTAGTTGTTTACTTGATTTCCCTCTCCACCGTCTCGCAAACGAAAAGAGATGTCCGTTTGCTTATCACCTGTCACTTGGAAAAGCGATTGCACATGTCTGGGTGGGCTTCGGTGCATGCTGCAAATTCGTGAGCATGTCCTGACTATTTTTTTTTTAGAGGGTTGGGACGGACCAAGGTAAAATTCGACTCCTCCCTCCTCCTCTCTCTATCCTCCTTCCTACTCCAGATTGGACGGCCCACGAGGATGTGCGAAGGATTCGCGCAGAGGAATGAATTAAGAGTTCCTGCTTTCGTCGTGGAAAGGAACCAAGTGTGAATGAAAGGCCGTTGAACATTTTCAGGGACGAGAAATCGGGAGGAGCGACGTGGAAATTTCTCTCGGAAACGAAGAAGTGAATCGAGCGGATTCGACCACCGGGACGGAGGCAGAGGAAAGGGGGCTGCAGATGGGAGACGTGAAACCTCTCGTGATCGGCGGCTGGATCGCCTGATGCACTACACTATACCAGTCGCTCTCTCAAAGGGGAGCAAGAACTCCCTCATTTGTTAGTTTCGGAGTGGTAAGGGCAGTCGGTGTGGGGATTGTGTTCTCGCGGGCACCATGGACGTCGGCCGTGAATCATCGCAGTCATCACACCGACTCCAACCAACAAGGCGAGACCGCGACGGATCCACAAGGGGCTAATTGGTTGCCGTCGGCCTGCGATGGGACAATGTGTACTTCCCCTTCTTATGACCCTATGGCTGAGACTTTACTCACTGGTACTTTCATTCCAGTTCGGTTGACTCCATATACAAACCAAGCACCTGGAATTTTCTTTGAATTCCCCAGTTGTCGATGAAAAGAAAACGGAATAATAGCTTTGCGATCCGCCGTTTGTTATTCAACTAGTTTCACTACACTGAAGAATCTTTACAACTTTAAGAGACTCTGAGAAAGTCCTGAAGATGCTTCAGTGTAGCTAAAATAGTTGAATAATAAATCTATTTCTCGTATCTCACAAAGTTTGTATTCATTGTTCCTATCATCGTTATGGGATTCCACAGAGCCTAGGCATCAACAACTCGTTCCATGTGTTTATATTTCACTACCACCAATGAGTGGTTGTGCAAATTTTTACCGCTAAGTGGTAACAAAACATCTATTACGTTTTACAATAGTTATTTTCTCAAGGATACTCTTTTGGTAGACTGTGATGGAGTTAAACTTTTTTCGGAAGCATTAATAAAAGTTTGTATCAGATTCCTGAAAGGAATTTCAAAGAAATTTGCTATTAGGTATCTTTGGAAATCATGAGACACTAAATCACTGGAAATGATAATCACATTTGTGGTAAATTGCATGTGTGTACTCTCTCTGGAAGGGGAGACCTGCGGGACTTGGCTTGGTGGTTGGAGCCATTTCGGAACAGATATTTCTATTCATTTGTGACAATTATTCTCGAATTTTCTTCATGTCTTATGATACGAGATCCATTGTATGCGTTTTTATTCTTTAATGAGAAATCTCTTCACTAGTCCCGGCAAAGTTTTTGATTTCGTCATCAAAGGAGCACACGGATTCTCAGACTTCTTACAGTTGTGCTGATTTGCCATTTTTCACTCTCTCATCTGATCTAGGGGGCGTTAAATTGTTTGCAAGAATAGAAAATTATTGTCAATGTGAGGTCAGTGTGAATTTAAAAAAATGCTAATGCTTCAGAAATCCCATCCATGATTGTTAACTATGTCTAGTCACCACAGTGACTTTTGTGGAGAGTATGTATTGCCATAATGGAGTGATTTAATTGAACTAAAGTCTGATCTCATTACATTAACGAGATTTTTTAAAAATCAAATGAAAACTTAGAGGTACACTTGATGTTTTTTGTTGCTTTAGAAGTTACGTGTGGATAATACTTTTGTCACTTTAGTAAATAAAATCTGCGTATTTTGTTGCATGTACGATAATTCGTAACCTCTCCTTGGTTGTTTGAGTGAGATTTAATTAACTCTGAATAAAAATGTTTGCCATTGATGTAACTAGACCGTTATAATTTTTAGTAAAATGGCCCTAACTTAAGGTATACTAGTACATTTTCCTGAACGCATCGGTCCAAGAACCAAATCAAGAATCTCCTAAAAAGACTTGCTTACCTATGTAGTATTCAAGACGGGTCCATAAGAATATTTTCAAAACCCGTAGAGGTCATGAGTATTTATTTTAATAATAGATAACGGAATACATATTTAACACCCGTTATTAATTCCACAAAAATACTTTCACTTCGCTGGAGTCATGCTCAGTCCTTGCTTGCGTGACACGGTTGAAAAATCAAGTGAACCTGAAAAATGATCAATCATGTGCTATTCATTAAAAATATGGTCAAACTCTATGTGCATTTCATTTTTATGACTTCCTAATGTTGTAAACGCTTTAAAAATACTGTCCCTATCTCTTATAAACAGGTATCATTGATGTAATTTCCACGCATGTATTCAATTATGAAAACATAATTCATTCTGAAAACATTCCTGTTTGAATAATGAGGTTGTGTTACTAAGCTCCGTTATTAAAGTGTTGCGTCCTTCTTGATCCACTGAAAAATAAATTACTGCAGCATTGAAAGATTTCATTGCCATTTTATTTAAGTCTCCCAAATCTCTGAGTCCAGTTTTTTACACTTTAAAGAATCACTTCATGAACTTACTCGTTCATCAGGTTTCAACCAAATTTCAAGTTGGGAATATGAGATTAAAAGAGATAATTGGAAAGTAAGTGATGTATGAGTGCAAGAAAGCGACGAAGGGTGCTTTAAGAAAAAAGTACATATAACCATTATTTACGTAGCTACATTTTATAGTAGAAGTTTTGCTGCAATTGTTGAGTAGTTAATATGAGTTCCATGGTGTATTTGCCTCGTGTTACAGAGAGATTCACTTGTCAAGGTGTTATCTCCTCGGATATTGATTCCTTTGAAAAAGTGTCAATCAATGTGTCACGAGAGGTTGGGCATATCCCTAAAAGACGAGGCAAAAACCCTCTAAATTCCTTTTAAACACTTCAGTCGGTTACTTTGTAAACTTATTTTGATGCCATATCTTCCGAGGTGCTATGACGGGATGTGATTTTGAGGCGTTAAGTCACTAATACTTAACCATTCAATTTTTAATGAAGCCGGAGTTTCAGCGACGACAACACAGCCTTTCGATCATAAATGTTAGGGTTTAACGTTCGATTTTGATACTTTAGAAGATGATGACTAGAAGAAGATAGGTATTTTCCATTCATAAAGTTTTTAGAAGTAAAAGGAGGTACCTATGCGATAAATTCAAGGTCAAAATTGAATTGGTTAAAATATTTTTTTAGTTCTCCGACTCAACCTCGTGAAACCTCATAAGACTGTAAAATACAAGAAACTGTGAATTTGAAATAATTTTATCAAAATTATTTCAAATTCACTTCTTCGAATGGTTGACATCCTCAGGAAAGATCCTCTTTTAATAAAATTCCATTAAATTTTCAGTTTAATCAAAATTATGTGGCTTCGACTGCATCGTTTTCTCAGATACTCCTTGCGCCCTAGTTTAGAATCGAATACAATTCGTCGAAAACTGCTCATTTTCTCGGTGTGTCTATGGCTTCATCCTCTTTGTGAGGGAAGTCGCCTTTGTATCCAAACCCCTCCATCACGTGCAGCTAAATGGCGAGACGAAAATGGCAGCGTTGACGTTTATGTAGCCATGTTTGAGAATAATGAGACAGTACTACTTACCAAGTTTCTGCAAAAACCCTTCCGACGCAGATACTCAGGCGGTCGGGGTAAATCAATGTGATTCGTTATGATAGGGTGATTTCTAATTTTTCCCACGTACACCCAAAAACAATTATCACGAGTGTAAATGAATAAAAGTCCACACAGTGGTAACATTCTTGAGCGTACACCCCATGTAGTTACACGTCATGGGCTACTTTGTTACTGCTTACCAAGCTGTTTCCTCTTACTCAGTTCTGGGGGTTCAACCATTCCTCTCTTTTAGGAATCTGTGATGGGACTGCATCTTGGAGATATGTACCTATTCAGTGTAGGTACTTAAATTAAGGAATGAGCAGCTGGAATCATCACCCGGGTGTTCTGGCGTTGCACAACGGCGCAAGAAGAATCACGTTTTACTTCATCGGATTATATGTGAGTGTGCAAATTCCTGTAGTAGAAATGTTTTGGCGTAGCTTCGAGGGCCTATAAGAGGTATTTTATTGCAAAGGTATTAACAGAACAAATGGTAAACGTTAGGTTCCCTCCGTGAGCGCTTCAATCAAAGAACAGTGCCGAGAGGAGGTGAAATACCTGTCCCTTTTCTAGCTACGTGATCTTACGCCAAGCTAATATATTCCTACACCGGACGGTTGGTTGGTTGTCATTCATAACATACTTAAGGGTACAAATGCTCTTCGATGTTGGCAATGCACGACGTCAGTAGCCAGCACTGCTATTATTTTCTAAGTTGAATTATAGCCAAGAGAATGTATCTCTGCACACAATTAGGCCAAAGGTTAAGTTTTATTTAGTACATTGGCCAATGAACGCTTTAATTATTCCTAGTTAATTTTATTTGGAAACCCTTTCTGTGAGATTAACGACTGTTAGTCAAGTATCTGAATAATATAAATATTCTTTTAAATTAATCTCAGATAGGCGGTATATTAATACCAGACAAGCTACGGCATTCTTTGCAATTCATCATGAACATTGTTGTATTGTCCCAAACATTCAATGGTTGATATACTCCAAACAATATTCGTAGACTGCATTTAGAGGAATCCCCGAAACCCATACATCTTCTTCATCGTGTTATTTATAATTCCCACCCTCTATTTCCACACTTTGGACTATTACTACATTTCTCGTCGTGCGTCGCTTTTTTAATTTTGGAAATGTTCTGCCCCAAACGACTTCGGCGGGAAAATTTTGATGCTGTTTGGCGGCGTTTAAAGAGCCTTCCGTAGGTGACTTTGACGAACCATTTTTTTCCAGGTATTTCGCGGGGTTCACACAATTGGTTCTTTTGTTTAATCTTTTTTCGCAAGTTTTGCTTAGTCGGTCTTTTTCAGTATCTAAGCCTGGATGTATCTTCATGGTAGTCGAAGCTAAATTTGGAGGGAAAAAATCCACTGCAAGGAAGCCTGAGGTAGTGTTTTATGGTGGAAAAGGTAAATAGTTAGATTTCATAGTAAGTTCTTTTTAAATTTTTTTTCCATTTCAAGTAGAATGTCAAAGTAAGGAAGTTCAAAGTCGTGATTTTGTTCTGTGGTAGTTAATTTTTATTTTCATCGTTAGTGCAAGGTGTTATATTTTATTTATTATTCTTGCTGTTACTGATTTTTTCCGTAATAAAGCGTAGGCATTTCGTAGGAGTTAGCATTAGAAGGCTATAAAACCTTAAACATGCAATTCACTGTTACCAATTTTTGGCTTCATGTTTTAGATTATGATTTATAAATAAATAACTGTAACGTTTTCCTTTGGATTACCCAAAAAAATATTTCGTCGAGATGTTAAAGTGACAGATGAATTCAGTGTTGAAAAGAACTTTTACGGCTTCTAATAAATTATGACAGAAAACAATTTCATACTTTACCTATGGAATTTTCTCAGATAGCCTAATAAGTAATAAATCCAGGGCTTCTGATGCTCCTAATGAGTTGAAAATTGGAAGGAAATGGCAAAAAATAATTTTCCTATTTCATGAGGAAGTGTAGTTTGTCGTTTTTTAGTTTGCTGGAAATCTACTAAATTGAGCAATGAAATGAGTTGTTCCAAAAACTATGTTAAACTGACGTAGCCCATTTCTTAGAACTACAAATATTTGATTGGGTTCGAAAAATTGAATGTTTATAATAATAAATTTTATAAAGCGAAGAAGTAAACACCCCATTATGACTAAATAAATATGTATGGGTACAAAACATTCCTCCGGCGTTTGAAATATGCAGGAAGTACAAAATAATTAGCAGTTCAATTATTCTACGCAACCGGCGACACATGTGCATAACTGAGCTGTAAGGACTGCCTAAGTGTATGTTTATTGGAGGTAAATACAAATAAGCGTGTATTGTTGTCCGGTGACACAATTAAGAAGTAAAAATATATAGGATGACGGGCAATATTAGGCCTAGTACCTTGTCAAGTGCACACCACAAGTGTACGCCTTGTGACCAGTGTTCGTTCTCTTCCACTCTATGTGAAATATACTTTTTTGACAATTAGTTTGGACGGAAGAAATTAAGAATAGTTTGGGTCCCAGAAAAGAGCATCTTCACCATCCAAAACTACAAGAGGTTTTAAAACGCCAAGTATTTCGGATGAATATATCATAAAAAATTAATAATTTCTGTAACATACTTAGTATGAAAAGGACACTCGTACAGAATTATGGAAGTACAGATATCGGTAGGTACCTTAAGATTTCCAAGTTATTGATGGGTTTGCGTCACTATTTCATTGCCATTACCGCACAATACGTCATGCTATGATGCTGTGGCTATTCTTCTTTACGCATGCTATTCTCGGGTGCGAAATGTGAGTTTCATTCGCTTGCTTTCGTTCATATTTTCTCCTACTCGTGGCTCCACAGAAGTCGGGTTGAACAGCCATACGGAAATGTGAACGGCATTTCCCTGTTAAGTCTCGTGTTGAGTTTGGTTTTAAGGGGTTACTTTATTTTTTTATTACTGCGCTTTATTAGCATGAAATCGTTACATTTAAATCATATTAGGCGGTAATTACAATTGATGTTCCCTTTCGTCATGTTCAAGTCTCGTATTCTGCTTGAAAAGGGTCGTATTGGTAAGTGTTCTCTTCGGTGCTTTTTTTTACTGCTTTGTAACTATGACAGTTACAATGTTATGCTGGAATATCTCTCTGTGAAATGTTACAGTGCTATTAGTTGCAATGCAATCAAAGCGGATTAACTACTAATGAGCTTCCTCCAGTAGTATTGCTACTTCAGAAACCAATGCTTTTGTATGGCATTTAAGTTTTAATTTTAAGCATCAATATTTTGCTGCTATCTTATCTTTATGACTGAAACGAGTTATGTTTTTGCAAGTTTTCTAAGTAATTTGGTGCAGGTCGGACTTGGGAGTGTAATACCGGCAGAAGAATTGTGTTACGGTACTTTTTGCAAAATAAAAAGTATTGTAGAAGGTAAATCACTTTCTAAGACGTTTATAGCTCTTCTGTAAGTCTGCAGGTAAAAACCTTACAATTATTAATTTTTTGTGTTTATTATACCCCACAACTTCGATTCTGTTCGTGGAACGCATAATGTGCGTCTGTTTTGTTATTTAACATTTGTTTATCAGCGCTGCCTACTTGTTGAGTCTGCTTTGTCTTCAGCACCTCTTCGCGTTTAAAATAACCTTTTATACCATGAAGCTACCACACTGTTGAGGCAGCAAGAATACCGGATAATTATTCCAGTTGGTTGTATTCTTTTGGAGGAGAGTTGTGATAATACGTAAGATGAATCACCGGTGTTAGTTTTTTGGAGTTTAGGAATGTAGTGTTCAAAGTTCAGTAGATGGTCATGAAGGTTCTGTTCAAAGGAGTATTTTAATGTATGAGGTATTCATTTTGTCGCCATTACGAAGGTTTTGGTATATTGAATTTTCTTCGTGGCGTTGCAATTGTTTCGTATTAGAATAATATTTACTCCGACCGGAACTTTCATTAAATAATTCGCTTTTCACCAAGTTATCAACTCTATTGAAGGGCCTAGAATAATGAAAAATATACCAATTTAGTTCCCCCAAAAATGTTCTATATTCCAGTGTGGTACTATAAATATTAGTCTTCTGTTGTATTGTTTGTAATTTATCTTAAAAAACCAAATACTTTCACTTTTCTCTATAACAGCCGTTTAAAATATTTAACGTAGCTTTTTGACACATTAATTATTTGGGTTTATATAACACTTTTAACCGTATGTTTTAATTTCCTTTTTAGTTTTCCAAGCATCTCGTATTTTTGGCTGCCCTACAATGGAGAATTCGCAGCATTGTTCCTCTTCTGTTGAATCTACTAATATACCCATTACTAACATCACTACAAATATAAATTGCCCTGTAAACCCACTCAATGCATCATGTTGTGCACCACACATCACATCAATACAAGAGCTTGGAAAACCCACATTTCCATTAAAACGAGCCCTAATAGTTTCAAAACTGTCACGATACGAATTTGAACGTTATCGCCACCCCGACTTGTCTGAAGTAGAACTGGAGAGAGTCCTTAGAAGAAGAGGATCAGACTATGATATGCTGCTATACCACCATCAACTTCATAAAGAGTATGTCCCTTCTCTCTTTGTCTATTTGGAATGTTTATATCTATGCATTTGACTGTTTGCATTGCACTGCAGGTTAACATTGCATTAATATGTGTGTTGAATCTTTCTTCTATGAGTAAGTTGAATTTATATTTTTTACACTAAAAATAATTTTGATGGATGGCAATATTGTATTCAAGCTGCTGCTTTCATAAAATGTTGTGTATGAAAATATGAAAAATCATTTCTTTTACATTGGAGCAGGTGTGAAGATATTGTAGCAGCTGCACTTAGAGATGCTGGTGCTGAGACCAGAGTAGTTAATCGATTTGATTACACAGAGGCCAACATAGAATGGGCTGATGCTATATTCCCAACAGGTGGAGATGGAACATTTCTTTTGGCAGCTTCAAGAATTCTGGTAAATATATTGACTTCATTTAATACATTATGACCACTTTTTGAGGTAAACATTACTTAAATCTAGTTGTAAGTGATTATTATAAGTGGTTACAAGTAATGGGGAAGAAAAGAGAAATTAATTGAAATTTTTATGGAATTTATTGTGCCAGATTAAGAAGGGGAATCAAGAGCAAGATATAGAATTTGAAAATGAAACTTCTTGTGTATTAAGAATAGACACAGTTAACTGATAATTTAAGACAGCCTGCAAACATTATTTTTGAAAACTTCATTGAGGGGTATGTGTGAATTACAAAATGTATATTCGTAAGAATATATCAAAGTAAGTTTGTTAAACAGAGAATTGGAAGCTAAATACCTGAGATATGCAACTAACAAACTACTAGCAAGGGTGTAGAGTGAACGTGGATGGAAGGTTAGTACATTCTTAGTTTCAAGGAGGTAGGAGTGTGCCCAATATACTTTGTTAGGTGAATAGTTATTCCTATTCCTGAAGGAGGCAGAAGTGGCCATATGTGATTAATGCTAGCCAAAAGGTTTTACATAGTTAAAGTAGCATAAAATTTCCAATAAAGAGTGGAAAAAGGGAAAATTATTGCTTAGATCCTTTTGTATTCGGGAAGATTAGGAAAACATGACATGCTGTGTGAAATTTTAGTAATGTGAACTTAAATGACTACATATAATGATGCAGGTTATAAAATATGTTTGGTTTGTGGACTTCAAGAGGTTGTTCATCAGAGCTGGCGATACTAATGCTGTCAAACGAAGGCTTTGACACTTGGAGACCTCAAACCAACAGTTATGCGGAAATACAGGGGCCCAATCATGCACCACCACAGGATGCGGAAAATAAAATGTTGGAAGAAGGTTGTTTTTTGTGTCATATGCTCACATGGTTTTGAATTCCTTTATCATATATAAAGATAATAGTCCCACTAAAAATTTTAAATGGCTTCAGTAGACATAGTATTATTGAGGCTCCTTGAGTCAGATTGGCTTAGGTCGCAGAGTGGGGAATCTCAATGTGCAAGTGGATCAAAACTTGGGTTGCAGGAGGAAAAGAAAAAAGTTGTGCTGTTTGTAGTATTAAACAAAGTAAAAAAAGAAGCAGGTCTTGGACAGTGTTTATGAAGTGTGAAAAAGGTGTGCATGGTGTTTTTTTTGTTCAGCACAAATGCTAGACAATTCCACGCTGCAAATTTATTTATTTATTTAAGTAATAGCACACATACAGCATTTCTGCCAGTTTACAGTGTAGCAATAACAATGAACACGTAATGTAGACGTAAACAAACAACATAACAAGATTACATGATAGAAATAAACAAATAAGCAAACAAAACCAGTTAAGAATAGGTAGTTAGAGAGGAGAGAGGGAGAGGTTT
>WURS02071302.1:0-10422 GCA_011762765.2 Rhinocypha anisoptera | reverse complement strand
TAATGGAAGGGGGAGGGAAAGTCCCCGAAACCTGCTCTCTCCCCCACCCTACCCCTCCCCCTAACCTAACCCCTCCCCTTCTCCGCTTCTTCCTCCTCCTCTCACCGACTGTATTTATCATTTCTTCATCCCCACCGCCTCCGGTATTACCTGGAATTTTCCCCCCGCTCCTCGAAACCCGGGACATTCATCCGAGCGGATACAACCGTGGGTTTGGTAATTTATGTGGGAGGTGGGGACTCGTGACAGGGCATCACGTAATGTGACGTGCCCTACCTTATAAAAAGGTCTGCCACTCTCAGCCCCTCCATCTCGTCCCAGTTCCCCTCCCTTATGTGAACCTGTTTAACTTCTATAATTATTGAGGGAGGATCCCCTAGTTACGTATCATTCAAAGGTGACCGACGCCCTCAAGAAGGGGAAGAGTACAGACTTTCGAAGCTGCGCTCCCTTAGTGTAAATTAATTGCTTTTTGTTTTCTTTTATGTTTGGGTTGTAAGATAGGATTAGGATTTATTGTCTTTGTCTTCTGCCAATTTCGTTAATATTTTTTTGCGCGAGATGGACGAAATAAAGTGTATGATTCATTGTGATGTGGGTTTATGTAAGCGTCATTTCTCAATCTCCTCCTTCCATTTGTGTCCTCGTCGACATCCCGAACCCGGCGCGCTTGCTCCTGACCATTCGACACTTATGCCGAACGCACGATCTCGTCATAACCCGCCCTTTGGAGAAGAAACCGTGCGCTCATCGACAGAGAAGCCCCCCTCCCCCTTCCTTTCCCCCTTTCCGGAGTCGCAGGATCCCCCTTTTTAATCAGTGCTTCGCTATCGTGATCGTCGGTTGAGCGCCTGGCGTCCAACTCCCTGCGTTCCCCATCCCTCCCCCTCCCGGCAATATTTTTTGTGTTTAAAAAACGGTTTCAGCGAATTATTTAAGATTAATTCTTTTGAATATATCGCAGGCAGTTCACCAATTTCCATTTCTGCATCGTCTAAATTGACGATAGCGTCCCTAATAGTTCCGTCGTGTGCTTTGCTCCGCAATGACTACTAATAAGGAGGCAAAGAATTTTCGTTATCAGGTTTCGCGTTTCATGCTGTACGTGAATTGGTATGTTTTGGATCACTGGTTAGGTATTCTATGTTATTTTAATGTTTTTAGTGGAAACGCTTTCCATGTGCAAATGTAAATACATTTGAAACACGTTAATTAGCTCTTCGAAAAGTCTTTGAAAACTTTTACAATATCAAAGTTTCTAGATTAAGTGCAAGATAGCATATTTCATTCGAGTATCTCTTTAAAAATGTTTGAATTAAAGTGTACTTCATTCGTGTAAGCATTAGTTTTTATTTATTGTCCTGAGTTGACTACTGGCCAAATGTTGAACTTCAACACAAGAAAGTGCTGATTACTTTGTTAATATTAATTGTTATTGTTAATTATTACTATAATTATTGTAATTATTTATTGTTATAATTATATTTGTGGGTGTTTAGGAGAGTCGGCTTTTATTTGTATCATGCACCTTATCTTTCCCATCATTATATTGCCCATCATCATACTGTCAATTATATTTTGTAATAAAGTTCCAATGGCTGTTGCAGAGTTGTTACACTAATGATGATGAAGGGAAAATGTACTCGTAGGTTTCCAATGAACTCCAGATTAGAGCTACCTACACCTTAAATTAAATACCTCTCCAACTCGGCATAGTCCTATCAACTATCATTCTATGAAAAACACCAATTATTTCCCTCTGCTAGTTTTTCATGCATTAATACCTGTTACATCAGTAATCATCATATCGTACGTATGCACTCTTCGTTCCCTTTCGATGACTCTACCGCCTACTTTTTTCCTTCTCTGTTCACGGAAATGAGTTAATCGCGATCAAATATACAAGGCGAGATTGGTCACGTCGGTAATCGGCCACCTTTATTGATTATCATCCTAAGTTTTCATCAATAAGAAAGTTATACTTATATAAGTTACATGAAGGAAATTATAACTTATAGAAAGAAAGAAATCCATAGCAGCAATCTAGCCTATCTTTTCACATCAAAGCTTCTTCTTATCTTCATAGTTTTCGGAGAAATGAGTAAGTTATAATAAAATAAAGGAGACAAAACCGGGTGAGAGGGTTAGCATCCTTAATTAATCATCGCCCTAAGCCTTAAATCCGAAGATTGATTTAACTATCGAGCAACGCCTTAACACAAATCCCTCTTCAACTCTGCGAAATTCCTTATCATTCTATCTAAATAAACTATTCATTTCCTATCGCGCTAAACCAACCATCTATCCTTCATTACTCTCTTCAGCAACCCATCTACTCTTGAGTATTCCCTCCATCCACCTTCCCAGCCTTCTTCGGATTTCAGGAAATAATTGTCTCTCATAATTCCCAGCATTTTTTCATTAGTTTTCTTCTCCGTCTACATAACATTCTCTATCCTTCATTAAAAATACACACAATACACAATTAATATTAGTAGTATTTTTGTTTAATAGATGCGTCGAAATCTATAGTCATTTAGCATCTATTAAATCATAAAAAACCCTGTTGGGCAAAGGACACCCATACCCTAGGCAGGACTCGAAGCTGAGACCTTATGGGTTAGAGGACGAGCTCGTTAGCCCTAGGTTAATCTAGCCGGCTAATGTAAAATCAATTACTCTCACGAGGACATGCCGAAAATTCTGTCATGTATGTCAGAAATTACATTACATATAAATAATTTTTTAAACAAAATATCTAGAGAATTAAAATGATCGTAGATAATCATAACGCTGATGAAGATGAAGGAGAATCTCGGGTCATTTACAAAAACTGAATTCTTAAAACCCATGTTTTTTAAGTACATAGATACGAGTACAACATTCTGCCTAGAAAGATAATCCTTTACTTGCCAGAAGGTAAGACTTCCGTTCACTTATTTATTAAGTAAACCACTTCCGACGAACATGATACTATCGAAGAAATTGGCAAAGAAGTCTAAAGATATATAATAAATAAAGATTGGAACAGAAAATAAATTGGTAAACTTGGAAGAGATTTACAATCGACTGGATAATCTAGGTTGAATAAATGGACAGGCACCGCAATTGATGAATTAAAATGATCGTATTTGGCGTTGAGAAAAAAGCATTCGGCATAGATTCGTGAAACATAATATTGAATTTCTTAATTTATTCGAATTTATTGCCTCAATAACATAAGACTTCAAAACTGATAAAAATGATTTTAAAAATTTTAAAAAGAAAAAAAGAAAAGCCGACCCGAGTTCTAAGAGGATAGGCTACTTCTAAAGTCAAAATTTACGATGGCTACAGAATCTACGATGGCTACTGTATTTTCTACGCACGTCCAATGTCACTTATAACCACAGAACTTAATATATTCTTTTGCGGCGAAAGTGAATAACCGTAATAATACAATCATTTACAATGGGGTAAAAGTCATCCGAGTTGCACTTTCTTAACAAACCTTTGATGCTTCTAATGAACTAATCCCCAACGATTGCAACGGTTCATCACAAATCCTCTCGTCATAGGCCGTCCACGAGTGTAGTAACGTTGCTTGTTACCACCTCAAAAACTATAAAAGTGAAACCTGTCAAACTAAACTCCCCTTCCCAAAAAGCATACAAATTGTAACTGCCAGGACATCCAAAGCCTATTTTATTGATATTCCTTGTACCTACTAAGCCGAGAGAATTAAAACTTACACGATTTTTTAGGGAAGGAACTTTTGATTCCCGAATCGTAGCCAGTGAGCCAGAATTTTCCCTTGCGTTCTGGCTCTTTTGGCGAAGAAATGAAACCCAATGCAATCAAAAGAAGCAAGGAAGCCCCAGGCGATGGCATAAAGGCAGGAACACTCCGCGGGCCATCCGCTCTCCGGTGATAATTCTAGTCTGAAAACTGCCCGAACCAATGGCACGCATCGTGAAACCTTGGTTATGGGAACGTCCCCATTCGAGCGCCGGGGCTGGTCGTCGGTCATAGCGTTCGGACTCCCACTTCCTCAAAGCAAAGGTCACGCCGCTTCAAAGATACGTTCTCATTCTACCCATTCCGTGAATTACTCTGCTAATAGGATCCGAGCTTTAATTTCCGTTCGTGTACTACATCTATCCGCATTTCTTCGTATCCGTCAACGTGTTCTCACGGATCTGGTAATAAGTAGCGTTTTCGTCAACTTACCATGTCCCCCGAGGACCGTCGAGTTTGCTAGCATTTAATGCGTTCGAGTGTTTAGCCTGAAGCTGGAACAAGTGAACGTTAGTGATCATTAGCAAAGGATTGTTATGACAGTACAGTTAAAAAAATATAACTTAAGACTTCCACTATGAATATTGGAAAGCTTATTTTTGTTTTTATTTTTAAGTGTACCATCAGAATGGACTTCCATGGAGTTTGGGCCTCACCACCAAGTGCACCAAGGGTAACACCACTCGTGCTATTCTCCGATTCTCCCGAGGTTTTTTTCACCCACAGTGAATACAGTTGAAAAACAAAAGCATTTTCATTTTATGTGAATCACCGAAACGGTCTAATTGTTTGACTGTAAATGGGGTCATTATAAATAGAGCCATTTGTCTAAACCATATAATTATAATGGGTAGAGTGAACTTCCTGGCTCCACAGTAGAGAGAAAGCTGTTCCATGATTGAAACCACGTGACTTTTCTGCGGTGGCACGCGATTGGTTCAAACTTAAATTTCATACTATACGCCGAATCATTATACACTTATTGCTGTACACTGTAAACGCAAATTTAAAATTTAAAGGAGCACAAGATGTCAGTTTCACTTGTTTGAAACATATTTTTTGAGGCTCTTATTAGCCTAAACATCCTCCTACCCGTCCATTCCTATCTTTATATACTATTCCCACAGGTCCGAAGAGCCTAATAACTAAATCAGACTTGAAATAACACAAAATCTCTCATATACAAACGGGGAACTCACAAAATTTTCTATTCAAAAAGTACCACAGAACTTTAGAAAACATTGTGACAACTAAGTCTTACTCATTTTCACGACGATAATATTATACAATCAAATTAAAACATGAAAAAACCCTTAAAAAATTAAAATTCAATTTAAATACGAATGTGATGGTCCTGTTATTGGATTATGACTAAGTTATTCCCTGAAAAGATTACTCACTTGGTGTTTTACTCCTACGGAACTCTTAATAAAGATAAATAAACAAAAGGAGTAACCATGACAGAAACGTCATCTTGCCTTAAGTCACGTGACCAATGATTGCACAATGCGCAGAAACCAAAAACTCGCTCTGCCTATTATTATAACTCTTAGCTCAGTTAAATTACAATAAAATACACAATTTATGTGCCACAAGATGCAAATTTATATCATGAGCCATCATTGAATAAATCTTCATGAAATTAAAACCTTAACAAAAATCAGGTTGTAGGTATGTTCTCACGATCATTAGAAATGGGTATCGAGTGAATTTTTACTTGTTTCTCTATTTTTTTCAATATTGTTACTCTATTTATCACAAATTTTTCAATTTTCAAAATTTTGAGAAAGAGGTACAACTCTAATATGCGTATGGGAGTTCTTTCTAGAACACCTAGATCAATGTTAAATGAAAATATGGTTGTAAAACTGAATTAAAAATTGCGTATTCCTTTCAAAAATATCGCAACTCTGGTAAAGTAAAGCATAGTTCTTTTCTGCGTACGTCCCTACTAAAATTCGTAAATTCCTCTTCATGACCAGTGCTGTTTCACAAAAAAACGAGTATATTTTTACTCTCTGTATTCCCCTGCAATTAATTTTCTCCTACATTTGTCGTCGGTCCCTTCCTAAACGACCGAGAGGTTAATAAGGGTCCAAAGTCGCCAAGTTGGCTGATGCCCCGAGGCCGTTAAAACCGCCCTCCTCACGCTTCGAACGCCCAAGGGTGCAAACGCTTAAAGGAGTTAGATGGCCGTCATCCCAAGAGAGAGGAAAACAACGCCTCCGGAGGATCCGAAAGTCGTATTTAGAGGAGAGAGAGAAACTACACCAAAGCAGCGAAGGTAGTTAAGATGGACGCCGTTAAAGATAAGGCCTTAACCACCTACCTCGACAGGATTCTTTTCACCTAATACGCGAGGTCTAATCGGTTACTACTGAGGAAAACATTCTGTTTCACAGCTCGAATATTAGAAACAACGCTTAGACTTAATGCGATATTAATTTTATGAGAATTTGTTTGAAAAATGCCTACGAAAAAAAAACACAATGATATTTAAATACTATCATACGATTCTGGCGTGAGCAGCTCACAAATTTTTTCTCTGGTTTCTCTGTCATTGATAGAGTAAAGGTACTCTATTCTAAAAATGTGTTCGGACGTTTGCAAAAACTTGAGCCTATATACAAAAAAGCATCTTGGTCACGTTTTGACCAGTTCGCTTCAAATAATTTCCAAATTAAGTGAAGTATTTTCTAGCCGCAAGCTTTTATTTATTCTTACCTTCACATAAGGAAAGTACTCATTTTTGTGAAAGAAGCCTAGGAAATTATACCAGAATACTTTTAACTTAAATATCACTCTTAGATACAGTGAATTTCATTCGAATTTCATACTTATAAGTTCGTGCGGCTGAAAAACAAATTCATGGTATGAAGTTTAAATTTAGAGTGACATGCTCTTAATTAATCAATTTTGGTCTAACCTTACAAATAGCTGAAAGACTTCTAACACCACGTTATATTACAAAATTACTAAACACATTCTGATAGCAGTAATTGGATATTTGAATACTACTGAAAATCCTAGTAAAAATTTATAATTTGTAACAAGTCTCAGAAAAAATATAATATATTATTAATACTTTAATAATACTGTAACTCGTACATATAAATATAGTTGTAATTAAATAAAATAATTGAAATGTTTTCAAATAAACAAAATTTGATATTTTATGGTCACAGTAAAATATTACCTGCATGCGTTAAAAAAATTGTTACCAGCTAATACAGCATTACGTAAACTAGGTCGCCAAACGAGATTATGCACAAGAATGTTATGCATATATAACTGCGACCCCATGAGAAAGCGTCGCTATTACGAACCTTTCCTGGGGTATATTGATATATAAGATTCATCGACAGTTAAGATCAATCAACGCCTCTTCCTGCCGAAGCAAAAACCCAATAGACGAATACAACACCCATGCCAGGGATTCGAACCCTCAACATTGGGTTAATAAGTCTGCGAGTGTTCTACCCATCAGCAATAATAATTATAATCTAACCGATTACAATTCCTTTTGTAGCATTTGAATGCTACATGGTTATCGTGTATAGTCCATCGTAATATACCAATTTCATGGGGTCAAACTTTACTGTGAAATCTAGTAGTTCCTATAAAACGATTTATTATTCATCCTATAGGATCAATTACAATTGCCGATCACAATTCTCCGTTATTCAATGAGTAATCGGTAAAAGAAATACAGCTTTCATATCGCGCGAAATGAAACTTGAGATGTATCCTGGAATACCATACTGCCTGCCCCATGCGAGCACTTTAATTCTGATCGGAGTCATGATCGTAGATAATGAACATAAGCAATACAATTGAAACCATAAATGGTTTAACTTTAAATATTCAATATTTCTCGGTACAGTGAAACTACATAAAGAGAAATAAGTAACTTTCTCAAATACTACATTGAAATTATATTCTTTGAAATTGTATCGGTTCTGTTGAATAGAGTGCATAAATATGCGATAAAGACTGAAGCGTAATTTACAATCGATAGTCTTATTTATTTCAGCCATATTTTCCAAAACATAAATGAAAAATGTACTTGTTCCAATGGATTTTAGAATAGAAAATTTCTACGAAGTTATGGCTCATCTGAAGTCTATTATAACACTCCTAACAGCATGCAAAAGAGTGCATCAAAAAATTAGTATAAGTTACTACGATATAAAGCATCAACAAGGATTCCATTTTAAAATTAGTTTATTGAGAATCAATTATTCTCGATTTCTTTTCCTATGTCACTGAACCACACAACCAAATTTAAACCTATTATTAAACCACATATTTTCGCTCTAAATTTTCTTAGAAAAAATTAACATTTCCTAATTTCTTGTTTCAAAATGAAGAAAAATATAACAATTCTGTCATTTTATAAGATTTTACATTTATAAATAGCCAAACTATGGTAATTGTGATGCTGAAATTTCTCTCAAATATACATTTTATCTATGATTGTTTCCAGTACTAAATCTAAAGAGTTAATGAAGCAGCAATCGCCTGAAAACTTTAAAGAAACAATACTTTTAGTGGTCTAATATAGGGTAACTTTTTCTTTTGCCGTACGAATAACGTCTGTAATGATATAAATATATTCGGCAACATTTTGTGAATACGTAATAATCACTGAATTTTTCCACAGTAAGAATTTGATTAATACCATATTCCATAGGTGATGTGGCTTAACATAGTTTAAAACGTGAATAAAGATTCAAGTTTTATAAATGAGCAGCGAACAGAATAGACTATTTTGACCATTAATTCTATATTATTATCCACTGACCTAGTGACTGTCTGAAAACTTAGGGAAACAAGTCTGAGGTTAAAGATTGTTCAAAACCATCAGGTGGGAATGACATATTAACAGAGAATCCAGATTGTTCCGAGTAATTTCTGTTGGAAAACAAGGTAGTTGCTGCTCTTTCAATGGCCTAAATGAAATGGATGAACTCGATGAAATTCTTCCTTGTTACAGAGGAGACACGGCAAGATGATCGTCAAAGGCGATCCTTAGGGAGAACTTGACTTGCTGTGAAGAGGTAAAGGTACAATTTTCCGTATTCCATGAGAGCTCGTTTCTCATTTCATCAATCTCTACCTAATGATCACTGTGGCAGACCTTCCGTAGCAGAAGTAATAGTCTCCATATTATGTTTTCCAAGGAACAATATGACATTGCCCTAGTATTCCTCCTCCCAATTCAACCGAACGTGAACCCCCCACCGTTTTCGCATTTCTCGAACGAGTTTCTTTGAAAGTGGAGATATGTATCCCTGGGCACCCTTATTCTGACACACTTGACTACTCACACAATCGCACATGGCTTATCAACGAAAGAAATTAGGGACACGAATGTTCGAGAATGTGACAAAAATAATTACACTTCAGTGAATTATGATTCCGTTACACACTGGAAATTTTTGCGTTATGTTTGTTCGAATAATCGTTGTTGGCCCGCACGCGTCCCACGGGAACAAAATATCACTTCATTGCATTAACTCTCCCTACCCAAATAGTTCGTTTACATTACAAATTAAACCCGGGAAAAGACTTTTGATTACTTTCGTAATTTATTTTTAAGCTTTCATCACTTGTGGAAATATATTTAAATACAAGTTTTTCCATCAGGCTCAAGGGAATGGCGGTATAACATTTGTTATCCCAGTGCTTAATTTCTGCTTTAATAACTCACCTCAGGTATGTTTGATAGTAATATATGGTCATGGTTACTGATTTGGTTCTTATACAAACAGATTTTAAATCAGATCCAGTTAAAAATTGTGTAAGAATTATTATTTATCAACAGCAGTAAAATATTTTAATTAATTTTCAGTACATATGTTAGAATAACAAGTTATTCAAACATATATACTGAGATATTCTAAGTGATTCAGCTACGAATAAGTAAAACGGTCCATCCTTCTTTTAGTCTCCATGAAAACCCTACTGGGTAAATACGTAAGTTCAGCAGTATTTCGACGGTATAAAGAGACGGATTGACAAATACAGAGGAAGATAATGTATGCCAAAATGCAAATAACCTAACGAGAGGCGATAAGGTAGGTAATCAGCAAGCGCCTATGACGCCAGCTTGGAGAGGAGGAGAGTGGTGACCTGCAACAGAACGATCTTCCGGTTTTGCGTCTTAACTATGCAAATATGGTAATTACGTTTCGTGTAATCTAAAGAATCTTGTAAATTCATGCATCCAGTGACTAAATTATTCAATTTCTTACTTTCAGATTTCCATTTGTGAGTCCACGAGTGATGGCTTAACATTTTTTTTCATGTGTGCCTGAAACTAGATTGCTGCGATCTTCAGGCGAAAGAATAGAAAATGAAATAGCCCGGAAGAGAAATAAACAATGATGTCAAAAAGGATTGCATAAAAAGCGACCGAATTCCACTCAAATCGTAGAAAGTCGATGGACCGAAGGAAGGGGGGGTGGGGGCAAGAGAGAGACGTATCCCGCACTAATATTTTCCAGTCCTCGAACCCGCCGGAAATTGCCCGAGCGTGTGGTTTCCCCCCCCCCCCCCCCCCACCCCCCCTCAGCCCGCCCCGCCCCCCCGCCCGCCTCCCCCGCCACGCCCCGCCGGCCCGGCGGCCAGCAGCGGGCGTGG
>WURS02071301.1:8398-52435 GCA_011762765.2 Rhinocypha anisoptera | reverse complement strand
GAGAGAGAGAAAGAGAGAGAGAGAGAGAGAGAGAGAGAGAGAGAGAGAGAGAGAGAGAGAGAGAGAGAGAGAGAGAGTGAGAAATCACGTTCCTCGATGTGCAAGTTGAATTGTTGTGTAGTATGTGGTTGTGCAAAAAGTGGTGGGCTCGTAGCATCGTTTCGTTTCATTTCTAATTTGAAATTCCAAGTTTGCACCGCACGGGACACATCACTTATTCGCGCCATACAATAGATAGGTGCTTTAGAGGTCAGTGGCAATTGAATGAGCCACTGTCCACCTCTGCTTATCTCAGACCAATCGTGCCAAAAGCATCTCTCTCTCTCTCTCTCTCTCTCTCTCTCTCTCTCTCTCTCACTTGTCTGTTTGAAAGCAATGCCTTTGACTAATTAATTTGCTCAGTTTGAAAACTTTTTTCCTTTCGGAATTTACAAATCACGCAACGACACAGTAGCATGATTCGCGTAACTGATCAAATCATTGTAGTCAAAGGTTGGCAAAGATAGACAACAATCAAAGATGTTACTGATGTCAGGAAAAACATAAAATACCAATCAATATAATGTTTTAATTATTGTTTTTTAATTAATCTTTCTACTAACTTTTGACTTGTTGCCTATAGTCTCTCTCAATGGAAGCCATCTGAGAAATGAATTCTTGTGTATCTAGTCATCAGTTCATAGTGTTACCTTTAACCTATAAATGAACACAGGCATCACTCTGGTTAAAACCCAAAAAACCCGCACAATTGTTTCAGAATATTACTAAATATTTTTTTGTCATAAATTACACTTTCACTTATGTTTTAAACGCATCATCTTTATCTCCAGTTTAGTTTGAATGAATGTTGCAATTATCATTCTTCCCAAGACAAGGACGGGTTTGCGCGTATGAGAAAGAGTAAGAGATGGTGAGGAGAGAGAGAGAGAGAGAGATTGTGATCAAGCGAAGTAACACTTGAATGAGACAGCCCGCACCGCATTTATATGCAAAGAAGATGTCAACTTGAGTTACCTTAGAAACTTGTGTTTAGTTTTGAAACAATTGAAAGAATTCGTTGTATTCGAATGCAGTGATGTGAGGAATCTTTCGGTTGCTATCGCTACCCACCAGGTAGTCTCTCTCTCTCCTGTTGTCTTTCTAGTAGTTCAGTGGACTATGACCGGTGAACGAAGGTCGGGGTCAAACTAACCTAGTCTAGGGAGGTCGTCATCGAGGGTCCGGAACCAACTGAGCGTGGCAAGTTGTTGAATGGCGGGACACACCTGCACACCGCTCCAGAGACTAGCCACCGTAACCAAAGTGAGCTTAACAGAATGAGAGAACAAGAGATAGAAGATACGAATTCGTATTCCTTCGAAGGAGAAAGTTTCTCCGGAAATATGGTTACTACCAATTTGAAAATTGAAGCATGTCTAATTATAATTGAATATTTGCAATAGGAAAAAACCTTACAAGGTAATATAGAAAACTAAAAAATTATCTTTGATTTTTATTTGTTTTATTTGTATAAACAATCAATTTTGAGGAGCCCGTTAATTTTATACAAATTTTAAATTCTAAAACTATTTAAATTACTTGAAAAATCTAAGTTTTACTAAACAACATAAGTTGTTTATAGTATTTTATACTTTTATATAATTGTAATTAATAATATTTACATCTTCTTCAACGTCAATTTACATCTCCAACGAAAACACTGAAAATTCCTTTTAAATTTAAATGTGCTGAAATCTTAGAACATTTTTAATCACTCGATAATTTCTTACAAAAATGATCATTTGAAGCGCTCTAACACATGATATGAATGAATTCTCACTTTTAGTTCGAAAAATGTGTCACTTGCATCTACCAAGTTGTGACGAATTGCAAGGGGAATGAAGCATTTAGCAAATGGAAGCAGTGAGGAGAGTGTCGAGGAAGCGCGGTAAATGGTGCGATGGGAAGGTGTCCGGTAGAGCGAGGTGAAGAGTCCGCCCCACAGTCCTCACTCCACCGCGCTCACCACTCCATCTGCAGTGCACTCGGTCTCGGTCGGTGGCAGTCGGACAGAGCTGGCGAGTGGTTGAATCAGTGGCACGTTGGCCCTCGACCTGTCCAGGTGTGCTGCGCTCGCTCTCCCATTCGGTCACACTTCACTCTTGCCGACAAGTGATCCACGTGAGTCGCACGCCATGCCGTCTCATCTCGCTCATCACCACTGCTCACCATCCACTGTAAGGTGTGTCAACTTTGTTTATTGACTTCCACCCGCCAGGTCACAGGTTTCACTATTGATAATTAAAATTTTCTTAACTTACATTGTTGTTTGGTACAGCGACACAGGTCGACCTTTGACCTCTCTCTCTCTCTCTCTCTTTTGGCACTCTGCCCTCTGTTGATTGTAGTTTGTTTGGGTGTTTCACTTTTTACCTGTCTTCTCGCGCTATTGTGTGTTTATGTGCATGGTCTCCACTGTTCTCTCTCAAGAATTGCACGCTCACTTCTTCGTGACAATACTAGTGCTACGAGAGGGATAAAGTCTAAGAGAAGTGAAGATGACAATGGCTAGGAGATGATAATTGTGTGCAAGGAGACAATAGGCAAAGCTAGTGAAGCGACCACTGTGACGTCTTTTGCGCCTTCCCGAATGGCACCACCACGAGATGAGCTTGATGAGAAATGATTAATTTTGTGCTACACTCTTGCTTTACTTAATTTCAGCTATCCAAAATTTCATATAACGCATGTGTTGACCTTTTCCTAGAATTTCAATCAATAATAAAAAACAAAAAAGAAGATAAATTTTTTGATTTTTTTAGAACAAACATCAGAAATAATCAGAAAGTGATTTTGATGATTAAACTCATTTAATATTTTTTTAATAGATTTGAAATCTTTAACGTATAACGGAAACAATTGATATAAAAAACTATAATATAGAAGTTAAAACATAAGCTCGCCAAAGAATTAAGAAAACAAAGATGGCGAGAAAAAAGAAGAGCAAATAATTTATGATTTCCTGGGAAAGTATCTCATAAAAGACTACTGACAAGTCATTTCTTCCCTGACTTACCCTTCAATTGAATATCATCATCAAAGTGAATAGCGCTACTGTTGGCGAGCCGTACTTCTCAACTCTCATCTCAGTGAATGATTGTTTTGAAATAACTCAATTAGGCCTCATCACCGTCACCATCGAACTGTGTCTTTCTTTGTTCGGTTTCAGTTTGTGTTTGTGTGTGATCGATCGTTTGAGATGAGGCCCTTGAGTGGGCGGTGTGGAGTGTGACCTGAGAGGTCAAAGTTTAGTGAAGCGTTGAAGTGTTGCCTCTGGGTAGAGTTGCGCCATGATGGCCACCATGGCTCGTGGTGGAGTGTTGATTAGAGGCCACCGAGGCCGATCACCACCGTGGAGGTCTGCGTGTGTTGCCTTCCACCTGGCAGTGTTTTCTTTGTTGTGTCTCGTCTACACCATCACATCTGCTCAGTCTCAACAACCTTCACAACCCGCAATAGTGCGTCGACTGTACCACCACTCATCGAGTCCACATCGGACCACCACGTCACACTACGCCAAACCACTTCCCCGACCACCTGGCGTGGCAAGGGTTACTCCTATCTCGATTCAATCGCCCACTTTTGATTCCACCATTCGTCTTGCTCAGAATCGACAACAACACGACCTTCTACAGAAACCAACGAGTTCTGTTATTAGTGTGGGAGATGTTATAGCCCCACCTTCTACCTCGACATCTACCACCACTACCACTACTTCAGCTCCACTCATTGAGAATTCTAGACAAAGCAAAGCTTTGCTCAAGGATGCGATGAATAGAACTTCTAGTTCCAATTCTAATGCAAAGTTGAATTCAAATTCAAGCAGTTCTTCCATTGAGAATCTCTGCTTCTTGTCTCACGGTGGTAGTTCTGAAACTTTTGCAGTAAACGAGGCTGTTTCAGTCAACTCTGTCATCGGAACCATTAAGGTTAGTTTCGAAAAAATAAACGAACGTTATCATCATATTCATAATCTAATAATTGTTACACTTTGGAAAGCATATAAAAAGTCTAAGAAACCAAGCACTAGCTTTGGTCAGTCTGAGATAAGTCTGAGTTATTTTCCACATTAAATACTGTTGTACTAAGGTACGTTGTAACATATTTCAATACTTGTAATATCAATTTTTAGTGGAGTTTGTTTTAAAAAGTTTGGTATTGTTTGTTTATGCAATTCATATGTAAGTAATTTTGTAATTGTAAATTAGAGAAGTTTTCCAAGCAATTTCTCGATAAGGAAGTAAAGATTTCTTGGTGGGGGGTGCTCACTCTTAGTGAGACCAATCATCGAAAAGTCAATCAAATTGTGATATGAGGACGACGAGTTGTACAAATATGCGGAGGAGAGATGAGGCCGTGTATGGAAATGCATCTTGCCTCGCCTCCTGCTTCGTTACGTAACATCGATAGTGCTTCGCTAGGGGTAAACTTGCCAGGAAGATTATGGCGCCTGTGTTATGTGCTAGTCTCACCCTAATTGGACTAGAGAGAACGAGATAGAGATTGGGGAGATTAATCAATCAAACCGAGCCCGAGTTGTTCGATTGATTAATCGAACTTGGGTGCGCGGGATGGCTAGTTTAAGCTAGATTTTAACGCTACTTGTTGGTTTTGCATGATGCTTTCCGTCCCACTATTGCGTTCAGTTTCCGAGTGATTTGGCCCGATGATGATTGATGCAAATGCAAGAAAGAGACACTACTCTGAAGTGGGGATTGATTTCGAAAGGGATTTTTACAGTGATAAAACCTGGTCAAAATGTATTCGGGAAAAATTTTGTTTAATTTTTTGCTAAATATTTTCTAAAAAGAATTTATTGAGGTTGATATTAATATCTCACTGTTTTGTCTTATGCAGAGAAGTCAATGTGGGTTGATTGATTTAAAGAGAGCACAACACCTGTAAGTTTGAATTTGAATCGAAAAAAATGTGATTCGATTCAGACAGTTTTGTCTCTCACTCTCTCCTCATATACCGATACCGATCACTTGCCTAATTTGGTCACCTTCACTGTACGGACTGTAGACCCTGGAGGCTTTAAAAATAAACCATCACCTGCAAGTGGTGTCAATGGTCAGACACCTACCTGACTCGGCTGGCTGGCCATTTGATCGATCGCAACCGACCGTTCGATCGGCGGTTATTGACAAATTGGATTAAACAACACGCATGCGGAACTGATCGACGACAGTGTGTGTGTGTGTGTGTGAGGTTCACATTCATATAGAAACTTACGTCGAATACGTAAGCTTAATCTAACACATTAAAAAAACTTGCTTGTTTATCTATTCATCTCACACACTGTACTGCACGTTGCTCTTTTAGGAGTTTAAACTAACAATCTTTTCGTTAAAGTATTTAGAGAAAAATTGAGTGATATTCTAGGTAAATTTCTCTACGTTGACACTAATTTTAGTTTTCAAGATCTTGTAAACGTTCTCAAATATACAAATATTCCCACACTTTTTCTTTGATGAAATTAAATTTTCTGATCTTTTCTTAAACTCATTACTTGTTACTTTTCAAATTGTTTTTTAATTAGATCGTGAAAGTAATTAAATTTTGTTTTTAATTTAAACGATAGAAAAACAAATATTTAATTTTTTGGCGCACGGCGGAAGTTAATCTTTAAAAATTTTGAATTAAAAGTGTTTTAGAAAACGTTTAGTTAAAATCAGATAGCATGATTTATACTTGTAATCTACTTTAGTTGGCGGTACTAAAAGATCGTAAAATTGCAAATCATACTCAAAGCGGACTTATCCATAGAAAAAACCGTTTTGTGAGATTGATAATCCAGTTGATAACCTGTGCAAAATTGACTGATCGATCAGATTATGTCATAATCGAACAAAGTGCATTGCGCAAGTCACCAAAGATGTGATCCAATTTAGCGTGAGCCATACTATTGTTGTCTTGTGTCCGTAAGTCTCTTTTTCCTGTCTCTTGTCTGTGTCATTACAGTAGCCCTTTCGCTTTCTCTCGTTGAAATCGAAATGATGATGATGATGGATCCGAGCTTCTTGGCGAAAGACTCTGTGGCTGGGACAAATCACGAACTCTCGAACAGATGAACGAATGAAACGTAAATTGAAATCGGTCGGAGGCTTGGGAGAGATGCGACCAATGTGTGTATGAGAGAGAAAGAGAGAGAGAGATAGGGAGAGAGAGAAAGCATAGTTGATGATGAAAGGAGACTTCATCAAGGCTTGCGCTTTCGTGACGATCACCACCAAGAGGATGCGGCAGTGGTGCTTTCACTCTCACTACCACAACTAGGCGAGAGTGATGACAAACAAGGTTCTTTCTCTCTATCTCTCAAAAACGTGATGAGTGCGCAAACACCACAACCGAAATTGGAATAGTGAAAATGATTTCGGGAACAAGTGAAAGTAAACCATCATTAAAAAAAAGTTAAATCTAGTGTAAACTTTGCAATAATTTTCTAGTATATATATTATATATGCTATTCTAGAGTCTCAGTTTGAAAATCTTTAAAGATGTATATATTGTCCGAGTGCAAGCAGGAACGAACAAGTTGTCCTGTGGCCATAGCAATATGATTAGACTTACCGATGTGTGTCGACAGATAAACTACGTCACAAACAATGTCAAAGGAGAAACCACTAGAGAAAAGAGTGAACAACAAAGAAGAACTACTGTTTGCTTGAGATGATTTGATTGTCTAATATGTATCCGAGCTTACTCGACATATTTCATGTCCTCTGTCATTTTGCCACTTTTATATTGAGGATATTTTTTTGTTAAATAAATTATTAGTTTTTTTGGAAAAATATCTTCTAGGAATGTTTCACACGTGTTGTTGGACATACATGTAATTAAGATGAGACACTCCTCATATTTTTGATAATAATTATTATCTAGACTAGAAGACTAGATGCGAGTGTTTATTAATTATTATTGAGTTGATGCGAAAGTTCTATTTCAATAGAGGGAGAAAGAGAGAGAGAGAGAGAGAGAGGATGATGATGCGTTTTCAATTAAGCATCCGGAGCAAAGCAATCGGTAGCGCGCTCCTATGCTGATGATTACAATGGGTGAGTCGACTACTTTCACAAACCAAAACTAACCTAACTCTCAAAGTGTTTCCTTAAGATGACGATGATTTGCATCAACACTACCACTACTGTCGATTAGGTGTGGACAAGTGGGCAAGCGGATATGCTGATTAGCTGTGCTACCAACCTTATTTTTAGCTCAAACATTTTCGAGAAATTTTCCCACAAAGTTAACCAAACAAAGCAGATAATTTGTATTTACTCGTTTACGCCTTTAATATATAAGTTATAAAGTTTCTTTGTTTTGTTTCATATGTCTGGTATTTACTTGAAGGCTTGTTTCTTCTTATATCATTTATATTATAAATGATCTTCATAACATTAGATTGTAGTTAAGTCTTGACTTTCTCTCTCTCTCTCTCTCTCTCTCTCGATGGTGATCTAGATAGTGTTTGTAATTGAATCGATCCGAGATTGAGCCAATCGAATCACACACAGACACACAAAACGAGACACCTGGAGATTCCGCCTACACTTGAGTTTGGTGATAGTGCCCGACTCATGGACAGATGTTGTGATGAGGCATAGTAAGGCGCGGTGAGTCATCATCATCTTCATCAGCGTCATCTCAAATTCAGGTAGCTCCGAGATGGCCTATTGTGTTACACTTTAGCTGAGAGACATGAAACTGAGAAGGAAAGAGAGAGAGAGAGAGTTGAAATGAGATGACCCGGCAGATGCGGTGCCCGGTGTAAGACTAAAATGGTCTGTTCGACGCGTGTCAGTGCGTGAGAGTAATTCTTCTATATCTATGACTTTACAAAAAATAAAAAATATTATTATAATATTTAGGGTTAGATTGCATGTAGTCAGGAAAATGATTTTAATCGGATTTAGAGAACAAAAACTTAAATCTTGAATTTTGGCTAAAACTTGAATTGTCGTAATTACAAAGTAAAATTTTAAAGCTTAAACAATGGTGCTGCGTCAAATTTTCAATGTACAAGTTTTCAATTTACAGTAGACCGCACAGTGCTCTGAAAAGCTACTCTAATTTGATTTGGAAAGTCGACTTTGATTTCTTCCCTATTGACTTAAAGATTTTTGTCTATTCCTTCAGGAGTAGAAGATTTGAATCAGCAATGGCACAAAGTGTGCTTCTAATTAGAACAGGATTGTGTAGCGCTGCATCGAAGCATAGTCTTTGTTCTATTGTCTGTCATCGTTGGCTTTACTCTACCGCAGTGTTTTGTCTCCAACGCTTCCCTCGCAATCTCGCTCGCACTCGACACTTCCGAATGGAAGCTCCACTGCTTCCACCTAGAAGCATACAAAGCCAATTGGATTGCTTGGGAATTTTTTGCAAAGTTTTGAATTCGATTCAAACCCCCTCTTCGATTGTTTTCTCTCTGCGCACTAGGTGTGAGAACTGTGTCACACCGATTGATGTTGCTGATGGTTTCATGATATTTTCTCCCTTTCTTTCTGGTATAAGTTTTAGTTGAGTTGCCATTTTTGTGATATGTAAAAGTGGAGAAATGACTATAGTTGTCGCATTATCAACTCGATGGCAATGATGATATGTGTCATATGCCCACCACAACAAAGCAATTCATTTTTTTACTTTGACTATGTTTTTCATAGTTTTACGCTGAATGTAGGGTAATATAAGACTTAAGTTGGTTAAAAATGCTATAGATTAAAGAAATGTTTTAAGTAATATAGAAGACTTAACTTGATTGAATTTACAAAATGTTTGCTTAACATAAACTATTGCATTCTTATCTTGTTTTTATTATTATAATTTTTGCATTAAATACTGTCTGCTAGGACAATTCATATAACTATTTCCTCCCTCTTCTCTTAATTTCTCTAAATATATGCAAAACCTGAATTTAAAGCTACTTCTGTGCGTAAGAGAGGTCTAATTGGCGTAATGTTTAAGTCGTTGTGTTTTTTCTTCATACTTACGCTTTTTTCTTTCCTACTGGTTACAAGTTTGCTCTTTAAGTCAAAGCAGAAAACTTTTAAGAAGCTTGATGCAAAGAAGAAGGATGATTTAGAGAAGTGAAGCGCAGAGATGGTGGAAATGCTCTGGTGGTGGTGGTCTAATCTTAGTAGGCCATACTGACCATCGTCTTCACTCACTTCCTTCGGTTAATTGTTTCTGTCTCCTTTCCCGACTTTTCTTACTCAACTAGCCAACTGACCAACAATTTGGCCACTGCACTGCACACTTCGGACTACCGAATTTACGCTCATCTACGGGGATAAGAAATGATCCTAACACGATCTTCTTAAGATGGGAGACGTTGCCTTAACCAGCACTAGACGATGGTACAGACAATCTGTGATATAGAAAGTGGATAAGGCAATTGGAACGAGAGAAAGAGAGAGAGAGAGAGAGAGAGAGAGAGAGAGAGTGCAAGATTGAGACTCCGTGATAGTATTGTTGAGAGACAATGCAATCGTACCGATGTACCTGGTACATGATGTGTCAGGCAAAAGTGAAGAAGTCCAAAGAAAAAAGTGAAACCTTAAGAAGAAAAAGAGACTGCCGGAGGCAAGGAGAACGGGAGGCTAACTTTGGGACTTCACTGGACAATAGTGTGGAACAAGAAAGGCAGAAAGTTTCCAAGGCTGAAAATGACTGTTCTACACAAAGAATTATCCTGTCAGAAAGAAAGTTTTCCTTCATAGGATGTCCTCCTAAAGTTTTGTAAAGCTAAACTTAGGTTTTTCATAAAAGCATTATATCACTTATTTACAATTATCAAACACAAGAATTATTTGGCATTTTTAATTTTTTTACCCGAAACTTGTTAGTAATGAATAAACACTTGTGTTGATTTATGTATCCGGTCGACTACTCCTTTAACTTATCGTTTACTTGAAGTAATTGAAACAATCTGCTCGTTGAAGCAGGTCGGCATGATCGAGGCTAGAATAGAAAGAAGCTATAAAGGCGTACATTGATTTTTCTCTTAGTTTCGGAATTTGGCTATATTGACCAATTTTCTGCATGGTCGAGAATGAATTTCGTACCAAGCCATAAGTGGATTGATTGATCGTTTGATCGGATCGGTCTCAAATGACTGGCCACTGGTCATATCTATTCTCTTGAGTGGTTCTTCTCTACTGGCACTGCACAGAAGAGAACTCAAGTAGAAGTCCTAATGAGATTCCAGGTAGGAGAGGGAGAGAGAGAGAAGTAGAGAGACAATAGAGTAATCGGTGAGAGGTCGGTGGTATCACTCGGTGTCAGCACAGTAGTCCTCCTCCGATTTAATTAACACTATGTGCCGCTGTGTGTGCAAACTTAATTAGACTCCGACCGACCAGAATAGAACGACAACAAGACCAGCCAGGGTGCCCTCATTAGGGAGACCAGCGACTCAATTCGATTCGAGTCACTTGATGCCTTTAAAGAGGGTCCCTCTCAAGATGACCTGTTGATTTATCTCCACAACAACGCTTTCTTCTTATCTCTGGAATATTTCTGGGGTTTTTGATTAATTCAAAATAAAATAGTTATTTGTTACTTGTTTGAACCCTCAGATTACAATTATTTTATTTTTAAATTGATTTGCAATGTCAATTGTTTGCTCTACTGGAGGCCAAGCTTAACCTAAATTTGAAAAAAAGATGAGCAAGAGAAATAGATCTAGATCTTTTTTATTTACGAAACAAAGATTGTCATAAAATTCTAAGTATGAAAAAGGTTAAGGTCGTACTCTCTTGATGTTACAGCATGATGGATAAATCCAATTGCTTTGAAGCATTGTGATAGAGGAAGGCGAGATGTTGCATGTGATAAGTGTTATCAAATTCGGTTCGAATTGCACATTTCATTGTTTGAATATTGCTTTGGGAGGGTGGTAAAGTAGAACATCGAAGGATTAAGAGTAGGGGAGAGAGGGAAACCTATCCTTAGATTTTACGATCCTAAGGTGTGAAGTTAAGACTTGGAAGATGGCTCTCTTAACTAATAGAGAAGAATAATCGAACCCTAAAACCTTAGATTGTAGCTTTGCTCATTTCTTTCCCTCTCCCCTCTCCATCTCTCTTCTTGATGTTCCGGATGAGTGCAAGTTAGTGCAGTAGCACAGTGTAGTTGTCTGCTTCACCTGAACGCGCGCACAAGCTCTAATTCAATCAGGAGTTTAATTAGAAGACGGCCACGACGACTGCTAGGACGATTGGCACCAGACTCAGGGCACTCTAGTGAAGCGCCACCAAAAAGGGGTCAAAGAAGAGCAGCTTCTTTTCTCAAGTTAGAAGTGAGACTAAAATAAAATTACTGACAACACCAACCGACCTATCCGAGAGAGTCTTTTGTTCTTCTTCGGCACACTGGGTAGAGTGGTGTGTGTGTGTGATGACATTTGGTGTCGGTGATGTGATGACAATTCAATCTCTCGCCCACTTTTGGTGCCATTCATGCGAATACGAGTGAGACAAAAGGTATCGAGTGGAGAGCAAAACAAAACAGTTCCTAAACTAAACAACACTTTTTTGAGATTTGTAATGTTATCAGAAAGGGAGATTGAGAATAGTAAAAAAACAAGGTGGTGGTGCTGGGATAAGACTGTGAAAAAAACCGTAATGGAATCTCTTGGAGAAGGTAGGCAGATTTAATGGAAAAATAACCACTATCGTGGTGTTAGTGGTAGTGAGAAGTTGCTCAAGAATTATCTAGATCAAACGCCTATAATTATAATACGCTCTAAACTATCAAAATATAACTGTTATCTATATAAAAATTATATTTTGATTATAAATAATTTATTAACAGCTGTTGAAACCTGGTTACAAATATTAATTTAAAGATATAATTTCTTGAAAGGAGAAGCCAAAATGTGTGTTTTTATATTTGTATAATATAGACTAAAGTCAGTCATAGATGGATACATTATTACAAATAGATAAAGATAAACGAAGTGCGGCTAAATATAAGACCAGACGTCCATATGCTAACTCTCTCTCTCTCTCTCTCTCTCTCTCTCTCTCTAGCTCATAAATCTCCTCGATGAATCAGTAATTGAATTCCGTTCTGAACGCTAGAAATCGATATGTCTCTCTTTCTCTCTCTCCCCCACTTTTGCCTTTGAGGGGGCCACATTAGACTCGACACCTCTTTCTCTCTGTCTCTGGTGAGACTCATCAAGTTAGTGTCGGCTCGGCATTGTTTTAGAACTTTCTCTCATAGCCTAATGCATCTTCTCTTTTCTCTCTCTCTCTCTCTCTCTCTCTCTTCTCGTCCTACTCTTGCTTTCTAATTGAATCAACATGCAATTTGCGCTGTAAATAGCATCTCATCGAACAAGTATCGAGAGTTTGATCGGTACCGTTACAAGTTAGGAGTTGAATCGATCAGGAGGTCTCATCACTGTCGTGGAAGGGAGAAAACTAACATATTGGCTTGCATGGTGAAGGCAGCACACCATTACCATACAATCGAAAGTGCCATTCCTCTACTCGCCTCTGTGGGAAATAGTTCTTCTCTCCCTTTCTCTGGCTTGAGGACGAATTGGTAGGCGGGACTTGGATGACAATTTGTCAGGTGAGTAGCTAGACTTATTCAAGCTGAGCATTGATGAGAATGATGACGATGGTGATGATGAAATTGACCCACTAGGCACCATCGATTGGCGACCAACATCACATTCGTATTCACATACACAAACCATTGACAACTACTTCTATTGGGTGCTCAAATGAGGTGTGCGGTGTGTGGGTATAAATAGCCTTTCGAAATGGTGTGAAAGGAACTTTTTGGGTGAACACTAGGAAGATGGCGATGATAATGAGTTCGATAACAAATAGAAACTGAGAAAATCGAAAGCGCGAGCAACAATAGGTTTCGAACAAATTGAGTTGACGGGATTCATATGCTTTTTCGTTTCTCTTCTTTATCTTAAAGTATTTTCAGCTTAAATTTAAACTTGTTATTTAAATTTGATAAAGTATTACTCTACTTTGTATGACCTGAAAGAAGTTTACCGGATAAGCATGGTTGTATAGTCCTAACAATTAAAATTGTTCCGAAATTTTTGGTTTACAAGTAATGATTATGACATAAGAGTTTTCTACTAGTTTTTATTAAATAGTTTTTTGTTTCAAAATTGATAAAAATAACAAGTTAATTCAAATTGAATGATATTGAGCATATATTTAATAATTTTTTATTGATTTCGAAAAAAGTGGTAACTTTTTCAATGTATTGATATTTTGTAAAACTACAAAGTATATCCTCACAAGTATTTGAACAAGTAGTTTAATATCACAGTAGAGATGCACTGTTCTTTACTCTCACTGCAAATGACTATCTTTGTCTCAGACTTCATCTTCAAGTCTAAACGATGTTCAGGGTGCACCTAGCTCACTCACGAAACCTCCATCAGTGTTCGCTAGTGTGAATCTCATTAGTTGCAAGTGCTATTTTGGACAGATCTCAGTTTCTCTCCAAGTCTTAATTTTAATTCCACCAAAATGTCCACTCTTGTGTGTTACATATAAGACATGTGGTGACAGACAGAATTGGAGTAAATTTTAAACATTCACTCTGACCTCGAATCTCTTGGCATCTTAGATTATCTCTTCTCCTATATTATATTGAAACACTTTACCTGGGTTTGGTCTTATTAAGGCATAAATCAAGCTATTAAGTTATTAAACCCTAAACACTTTTTAAGGTTGATTTAATTCTGAAATTTTACATGACTTAAAATAAACCTCTGTTTCTACGGCTTAATAACAGTTTTTAACTTAACTTTTGAAGACTCAAGATTTTACAAAAATTTTCCAACTTTTTTGGTATTTTTATTTAGTGATGAGATTTTGAACTATTTCGAATCAATCAATTTGTCCCCACACAATCATAATTTTGTTACGTTGACTACTATAACTCGTTTTTCTGTTGATGGTGTTTTTTTATTTTGCCCTTTCTCTCATTCTGCCACAATTTTATCAGCGAAAGCCAAGGGATCAAGCGCCACAAGTCAAAATGCCATTCGTTCTGCTAAGCACGACTTTCCAATTACCACCCCACCTCGTTTTTCTTCAATCCTCTCTCTCTCTCTTTAAATCACCCTCTCTTGGAGTGTTCTTTGTATTCACACGCAAATTTTTTCTACTGACCAATTTTCAGTTGTGAATTTTAGGAATGTGAAAGAACGTGTTCTTATTGTTTAGAACACGTGTTCGTGTCAGTAAATCACACTTGTGTTGTGTAGCAAACTTTAAATATGGCAAGTTTTTTGGCGCAATGTGACGCATTGATTTTGGTAAATTGAATACAAACTAAAATCTGAATGAAGAATGAAAAAAGGCAACCTTGCTTGGATGTACAGTTATTTTAGTTATTTTTTCTTTAGCACTAACTAACTTAGTCACTTCTAAGCAAACCCGAGACCTCTAGTTTTAACAAGACGATTGGCAAGTGAAATGAAGCGATGCAAACAAGGAGCTCACGACTTGTTAGCCTTTTCTCTACTCTTGATGATGATGACATGTCACCCAACTACTTTACTCTACTCTAGATTCATGTGTGAATCTTGTCTCACTTCTCTTAATCTGAGATGAGTTGAAAACTAGAGAGAGAGAGGGCAAAAAGAGATAAACTGTCATACAGGCGTAAATCTAAAGTGTCGTGTGACACAAATGGAGATCTAGAAGATACCTTTATTCGTTTAGAATTTTAATGCTAAAAAAAGATTTAAGAATTTCGCTAAGGTTCATTGAATGGCAAATTCAAATTTGTGTCAATTTGTGTATCCCAAAATATAACTCAATTTGAACGAGAGGCACGGTAAATCACTTTATTCCGTCAATTTTCACGAGAAAATATTACGACCTTGATTGACCACAAGACGAGACTATTATGGTCACCATCTTCATCATCATTGTCTAGGTTTTCTAAAGTTGTCTCAAAAATGTTCATTCTTGTTCTGTTTTGACTTGAGACTACTTCATTTGAACTTAGAGCATCATATTAAAAACTAATCTAGTTAGCTCTCTCACTCCGGTGCGTTCTCTTTTCGTGTGGTAGTTACTCTACTTTCGAGTTTGGTCGTTTCCATACCGAGAGAGAGAGAGAGAGAGAGAGAGAGAGAGAGAGACTACACCGCCGAGATAGGTAAAGCTTCTCGTCATCGTGGCTCGAGATTAAATCAACATAAACACGACATCGAACGCGAGAGAACTACTTTGTTTGTTTTGACCCGAAAGAGAGGAAAGCAAACGACATTATCCAAGCCTGATGAATCTAAGTTTAGATAGATACAGAGGGAATGAGTGAGAGAAAGAGAGAGAGAGAGAATCAATTGCCGAACAGAGGAACTTCTTCTTTCTTTAAATGACAATTCGTGATCTTTAGTTCTAAAAACTTCTTTTTTGAAAGGGGTGAGATAATGATGAAGATGAGTATGTTAAAACAATAGAGATTAGAGTGGAGACAATAGCAGAGGGGGACAAGGCTTCACCTGGTGTAAGTGTCGATCATATGGTCATGACACCGGTAGGTGCTTCTGAGTTGACGATCATGAGAATCTTAGAAGGCATAGTTTTTGTTTTATTTTAAAAACATGTTGATCTTATCCTCGGGAATGATGTTTGACGCGTGAGTCATATGACCCCATTATAGAAGAAACCGTGACAAACCGTGTGAGGGGTTGAATTTATTTGATATTATACTACATTAAAGTACGCTTACTAGTGCAAGTTCAAGAATTTGTAATTTTGTAATAGGTAATGCATTATTATTTTGAAGAAACCCTAATTTTTATGCACACTGAAAGTAGATTAGTTTGGTTTTCAATTTGTTCATTCCTTGGCGATTTTGTCATTATCTATTGCTGTCAACGCATCTTCCTCTTAGCTTGTAATTTACTTGACCGGACCAATGGCTGTTTAGTTCTAACAAGTAAACTTTCAAAACAAATTTTCTTCCTTGTCCAACTACAAAAGAACCTTTTTTACAAGATCACTTCCTTAGTTCCAATTGGTTTCCTTCTCTCACTTTCTCATATCTCATATCAAACTTTTGCTCTCTGTTCGTGTTTTGCTTGGTTCGTGATTGTCTGTATGATTCGATGATCAGCGATAGAAGACAAGGATTATGCCTTTGAACGTATAGGAATCATGCCAACGCCGCATCCAATAGATCTCTGTAGATCTCACCTCACGATTATCATCATCATCGTATATAGATCACCCACAAACATTATCTTTGCCACTAAAGCCTTACAATTACCAAAATGAATTAATGTGATTATCCGACCACCATAAGACACTTGTTGATCACTAATTGAGCATAGAGTTGAGATTAAGAATTAAACATGCCATTAAATGATTATTGCTATTATAAGTCTATGATGCCTATTTCCGATTAAACCTAAATTAAGTGGTATCATTTATTTGATTTTCTTCTTAACTCTAATGTTAGAAAGTGAGTCTAAATCAAACCTTTGTTGTATAGTTTAGAAAAACTAGAGTTTAAAATAATCATTAGAAACAGCGATTAAGTTTTGCTGTATGATATGGCTTAATGAGCAAAAAAAGTGTTAGGATTTTTAAGTATAGACTTTCACTGCTCACTCTTTTTCTTCATATTAAATTTAATGAGACAAGTAGTTCCTGGTATGTGGTCAGTAACGATATCTCGTCTTTTCACACTTTCTCATGTTCCTGAAATTCAGAATGAGTTTTAAATTATATTGTGTATGTGAAACTTTCTTACACTATTCTATAACACGGAAATTGTCGAAGAATTAATTTTCTTTCACTTTTATTCATAATGAGAGAACTACAAAAAACTCATGCGAATTAGCTTGAGAAAGGAGCACTTAGGGAGACATGTGTGACACATTTATCAACACATTCATCAATTCATATTTAAATCAGATGTTTTTTCTTGTCTGTTAAGATAAAGTCAAGGTTTTTACTCTGGTCAAGATTATCTGAGTAACTCACTCACTGAGGTTGAGAAGCCGCAATTCTATTAGTCATGGTATGTGATTTATATCCAATCAACTCAATTATATTGCGATGAATGATTTGTACAACGAATTAGCTTTATTCTAGTTTTATATTTTGTCCAGAATAAGTCCAAATAGTGAAGCAACAGTTTTGATTGAGAATAAACCAAAAAATTGTTTAGAAGAGGGATGAAATCGACATTCCTAGAAAGTATCCATTAGAAGATAACGCCCACATTTCATGAACACACTCATCACCAGCATCGGACATGTCATTATTTCTGTCATTTCAAGAATTTAGAGTCTTACACTGAGTAAACTTTCCCAGAGGGAAGTGATGGAGGATGAAGCACAAAACCAACAAAACTATTTTTGGCTTTGAGTATTTATTTCTTTATATTTTATCACTATTCTTTGTAGATATAAATTTGTTTGTTGTGGTTAGTTCGAGTCAACTTTCTCAGCTGACAAGGATAACCCTTGCTCATACACAAGGTCTTCTGTGGTTTTCCCATCACGATGGTTTCTAATTTTCCATTTTTCAATTACATTCTCTTTGATTCTCTCTCTTCTTTTCCCTCTCGTTTACTTGCCTTTTAAAAGATAACTTTGACAACGCCTAACTTGAACACTTTCCAACCTGATAAGATAGAGATGAGAAAGTCACACACGCACGTAAAGGTGACAAAATGAAGAAGTCATTTGTTACTTCACTTTGTTCTCTTCTCATTACGAAATAAACTTTACCTCTTTCTCTCTCATCATAATTCTCATCATTTATTAAAAACAATTTTGGAAGCACTGACTCTATAGTTTTCCCCGTGACTAATTATAATTATAATAAATAATAATGATAAATATATGATTTAGGTTTTATTCATTTTTAATTTTATAACTCAACAAGGTGTTTTTAAATGGAAAATTTCTTAGTTTCAAACGCGTATAATTCACTTTAAAGTTAAACAGATAATGTCAGGTGTCTACACTAAATTGCACGTTTGACTTAATTCCAAAAATTGGTTCTTATAAGACGTCTTCTAGCGGTATAACAATTGAAACTATGTCAGAAATGAGAAGGTAACCTGGAGAAAGAGAAAGAGGTATGAAAGGACCTGACCTGAGCATTTTCAAAATAACCCCGAATGACGCGTTCGGCACTTTCTATTCAAACTTCTATTCTTTCTGTCGCCTCTGTGCTGAGCAGACTTGATTGTTGTCCAGTGGTCATCATTGTCGTCGTCAATCGATGTCCTCTCGATGATCGGTCCACTCTCAAGCCTAACACTATTTTGAGAACCATCATTTTGGCTTTCTCTGGGAACCCTTGGTACTGGTCACTTCTCACACACACACACACACACACACACTTTCAAAGCATCGATCATCATAGATGCACATCAGTGGAGAACTCCATTAGTCTTATGTGTCTATGTCTGGGAGAGAGAGAGAGAGAGAGAGAGAGAGAGAGAGAGAAGACAGAAGGGTCAAGAAATGTTCACTTCAAAGCGTGTTGCGCGACCTTTCCGCATACGTCCATCAAACGCACTTTAAAGGGGACGTCTCTAGACATCTCTAACTTGCTCTAATGACCACACACATTCGTACATGGATACACGCATCATCTACAGAAGAAAACCAGAGAAAGAGAAGATTTCATAAAACTGTCATTAAGACTCAGTGATTTCCGCAATAGATTTCAAAACAAAATTGAGAAGTTAAGTGTGAAAAAAAGTGTGATTTGTAATTCAATTATTATAAACTTTTAAAAAAATGAAAGGCTAAGCCAATCACGAAACGCCTGGAAGCGATGAAGCCAGGGCAATCATTCTTCATCACCTCTAGATCGGCTTCTTTTCTTGGGCACACTTAAGACTTAAGTCTCTCTCTGTCTGGCTGCTTGTATGTAACGTAATCGATCTTGCATCGATTGGTTGGTTCATCTCTAGCGCTAATCTAATTTGAGAACAAACGGAGACCTATGAGAGTTGATGAAAATGAGAATGATGAAGCTCGAGCAAGCGCGCGCGACCTGTCAATCACACGGTATGCAGCAATCGTGACTCCACTCCACTGCGCACTACTGTTGCCATTTTGAGCGATACTTTCCATCACAATAACTCTCCCTCTCTCACTCAGTGCACTTTTATTAAACACTTAAGTCAAGTCTATCACTTGATGATGATGAAAAAGCGAAAGAAAGATGAGCAAACAGAACTATCAATACACCCCACCATTGCTAACCTAAAATAGAAAACTAAGGGTTAAGTCTTCCGATTCAAACTTTATCTTGGAAAAATGCCTACAATGATTTATTTGCAACGTTAGAAAGAAATGAATCGAAAGTAACTTTGAGCAAACAAAGAAAGCTCCAGTGAAAGTTTATTGGGATGAGTACAACTTAATTAGGGCTCTCAGGAAAAATCAATCCTAAGAAAGTTTCCAAAAAACCACTCACTTTGATAGTGCTTTTTAGAAGAAAATCTTTTAAATTCGTCTATGTAAATACATAGGAATGGTTTTTCCTGCGAGTCCTATCCTAATGAATCAAATTAAAAATATTGAAAGACAATTCAAGGCTAATTTCATCTTAACTGACCCAGTCTAAAGTGGATTTACACTGCTAATAACTAAAAAGAAATTTTCCATTTAGAGAAGCAAAATTTTTTCACACTCCATAAAAGTTTAACTCGAGCATTCTTCTCTCTCTCTCTCTCTCTCTCTCTCTCTCTCTCTCTCTCTTTCTACATCTCTTTGCTTTAACACACTACTCTGTATCGCACGGAAGTACTTGCAGTAGTTGAAGAACTAAGCTCAAACATGCTAAGGTGAAGGTGGTAGTTAATTGACCTGAAATTGAAAATATAGAGACAGTGTCATAATTTAAAAGGAAAGACAAATCTTGATAGTAGTCGTTTGACTGGTGAGGGAGAGAAAAGTAGTCTCTTTTGAACCTAACTTGATTGTCACCCAGAGTTGTTCATTATCGACATTTGGTGCTTTATAAATAGAAACGTTTATCAGATGAATTAGACACAGACACTCAAAACGTAAATTACCAGTGACACACATGTACTTGAAAAACATAAAAATGGTAAAACTAACGAAATAAGCATAATTAGATTAAAACTACAATTTGAATTTGCAAGAAAAAAAGTCAAATGAATAAGTGACCACAAAAACCTTAAATGGTCATATTAAGTTTGAAATATTAAACTTGGATCATTTCGAATCAAAATCAAAGTAGGACATGCCCACTTTAAAAAATTTGATTTTTTTCTTATAATCAGAATTATTGCAAGTTGGTTTTATATTTCGCGCATTTTTAAGTGTAAGATTAATTTTTATGATATATATCTAGACGCCCACATAACCTAAAGAGCTAATCTATTTTGATATTGGGCAAGTAAAATTGCTTAAGATGAGGTAAGGATTATGAATGTCGACTAACTTAAAATATGATGGCGATGGTGAGACGATTTACCTATTTTGATGTACATGTTATTTGAAAAAATGTTTTATTTTAAATAATTCTCTCATTCACACACATACACAAATAGATAATGACCATCTGGTTTTGGTCAAGAATTTTAAAATCATATTTTTGAGGTGGTGTCGATCTACGCCAGTGAGTTTCATTATATCTCTATCGCTCTTCGAACTAGATGTGAGTAAAACAAGTATCAAATATCCTGAAAATAGATACACTCGCTTGACACGTGGAGAAAGACGAAATGTAAATAGTGAAAATAGTTTATTTGGTTGGTTTCTCAATTGGCTTAGTACTTCCTGAGTGAAGTGACATACCACAACCACACCTAGTTGGCAGGAGCGATGCGTGTGGCGTGAACCTTTCACAAGTCACAAGTCAATCCTGTCACTTCATCCCAAGTCTTGTCCATTCTCTTAAAACAAACACTACTTTGAACTGGCCTTCCACACCTTAGTTTGTGCAATTAACACAGCCGCAAGTGTCTACGTGAGAGTGAGAGGAGCGAAATGGCTCAAAACTTTCATTTTGCTCTCTCTCTCTCTCTCTCTCTCTCTTATCCTAACTTTATTTAGACTTACTATGCAACGCTGTGGTTTGAAGAAAAGTACTCAATTAAATTAATTAATTAAAGATTCACTGAAAAGAGACTTTCTGTTTTTAGAAAGTGAAATTTAATATTCCAATAACTACTTTGATCTAGCTTAAGTTAAGAAACGGATACGGATAGTTTGGCCTCGAGGGATTATCCAACAGTTATAAAGTAGATGGACAAGATTAAATCGATGAAAAAACGAAAACTATTTTATCTTATGTTTGTATATAAAATAACCAACTTGTTGATATGGATGGCACAAATTTGCACTTACTTGCGAAGTATATTGACAAGGAGAGAACGACATAGAATTGTTGTGATTACTGGAACTCTAACAGTAAACGTTTTATTAAGCTTTGGGTTGTAAATTTGCCACACTCGCACACACCCACAAAGTGATTGATTATTCAACCTATAAGAATGCGTATTTTATTGTTTTTTGTTTTATTCAAAGCATTTTTTAGATTTATTTACTTTACAATGCAGATAGTTAAGAAACTCATAATTTTCGTTTTATGATGGTTCAGTAAAAACAGCCAAAATTTTAAATAAATAAAAGTCAAACTTTTGAGAATTTTCTCACAACCAACTGTTCTTTTGGCAAGTTTATTTGTATACTGTAGTTTAATTAGCTGTTATTGCAGTGTTACCACATTTGTATATTATATTTTAATCATCATTGATTTATAATTAATGAGTCACACTTAGACAAGGCAAGTTGATGGCATCATCACCAAGCATATCGAGTTACTATTGAAGTTTGAAAGTCATTGAAAGCACTTTGATCATCTTGATCATCACCACTTTCGCTAAATCCACTTAGGCAATTCTCTTCGTTGTATTTTCTCTTTCTGATAATGACCCTATCTTGAGGGGGAGAGAGGGAGAAATGGTTGAATCACGCATCGCACGGTGGGGTCTTTCTATTTTGGACAAAGATTTTTCGTTTGTCTTATACCGATAGTCTTATGTTTGGACTCATCGTTCATCTAGCTGGCAGTGATAAGCACGAGCAGAGCATAATCAATTAGAAGCTTAAAGCGAGTGATCATGAACGTGGCGGGTTAAGCGTTCAACGGTCATCCGGCTTCATCATCAATCTCGCTTCGATCTGGCACCAGAGCAGCGCCACAATCAACCATGTGCTATAATTAACCTAAGTAGCGAGAGAAATTAAGACCAAAGTGATGGAGATAGAGAGAGAAGAATGTGAGTGACCACGAAGCCTCAAACTACTTGCGGGCATGCTCGTGCAGCTGTCTATGCACGTGAGACTCCTGCTTCAACAGTGTAATATTAAGACTACATTTCTGGCAGTATCAGATAAAAATAACGGTACTTCTCGGATCGTGTCTATCTTGGCAGAAAAAAATCGAAAGTTTCCCTAAAACAACAATCTAAGTTTAATGATGATCTACAAAAAAACTGTTTGGATGTGAGTGAGAACGCGAGCATGAGCATGCAGTTTCTGAGTGGCTTTATCGTATCACGGAATCGCAATCGTGAAACGGAACAAAATCCTTACGTAACCGACATTTATGAGTAATTGTAACGCAATTTCAGTTTTACCTAATTTTATGCGTTAATTTCACAATTTCTATCCAATCAACCATGAATTTCTAATTTACCTTGTCACTCTGTAGAGACCGAATGAAATCACACCTTACGAACAAACAAATAGTTATTAGATGTTTTCAATAGCAAAAAAATTGAAAAGAACGGCTAGTCATCAATCAGTGCCTTTCAGATGCCACATGACTTTCGGTCTCTCTCACATCGAACTCGAGAGTTAGTGGTGAGAAGCTTACAGAGAGAAGGAGGATAATGGATCGAGTAGAGTCAACCCGATGACAGACTCTGACCTAAGATACTGTGCCTTATGTGATGATGATGCGTCAGTGGTGGTAAAGAGATTCTAAAAATACATCTAATTAACGATTGGGAGAGATACATTCACCGCAAAGTGTTAGAGGGAGAGAGAGAAAGAGAGAGGGAAAGGTCAAAGTCTGCGGCAAGTCGTCAGTCATGCTTCGACAACCTCATACCACCAGTATGTTGACATGAACGTCTTTAGCATCAATAACCAAGGATAAGAAAAGAAGAGTCAAGAACAAAACTTATCTACTTACTAAGTGCTAAGTGAATAAGAGATAAGTTGCAAGTTTTCTTTAAATAGTTATTCCACCTTTTTGGATTACAATGTTATTAGGGAAAAAATTCCAAACATTTTTTTATTTACAAATAATTTTCTCAAAGATCAGTTTCGCTATTGTTATGTTTGGATAATCGATTCAAGTACACATCCAACTTGACGTGTATTTGTCTTCCCCAGAAAAGCGTGGTTCATTACCCTAGAATAGTAAAACAAAACAGATCAACGTCATCACTGGAGTGACATCCAAACTATAACGGCATCATAAATCATATCAGCTAAAGCTTTCTCAGTTTATTGTAAAAAGGGGTCAAGTTAGTGTTTTATTTGCTTGCATATATTTGGTGCACAACAAAATGTTTAAACCATTCATCCTTCTTTGTAGCATCTAAGCATGGCATCATCATTAGATGAGGAGGTTAAGAAAAAACAATGCGCTCGCGCCTCTCTTTCTCAAATATGTTAAGCGGATCATGATGTGAGATAAAAAAAAGTTGCTCAACATTAGTACCTTCTTAGATCTATATTTTATTTTTAGAATTTTCTTTACCTTTTCTATCTCTTTCTTGCTCAACACTATGATGTAGGTGAAAAATGTTAATTTTATAAACAAATCAATAATCATAAAAACTTATTCAATTTCAGTCAATTATCACTTTGAACACGTTCACGCAGTAACGTAATGTATAATGTATGTGAAGTTGCAGCTAATGGGAAGAGTTTAAGTGTACATCATTTGTGGTTTTCGGTATTGACATCATTTTTGTACAAAACTATATTTCAATCAATCAATATGTTTGCAGCCTTCATAAAATTAAAATACTTTTTATTGTTCTTCGTTGATTATTGTATAGCTCTTGCTCAAGCCTTGTTTTGGGCAAACTGTGTCATCATTGCTTTTACCAGCAAAACTGTTATTAATTTGATTTTGATTCTCTGTGAGAGACAATCCTTTCAGAGGTTTCATCTCTCGTCTTGGATGATAATGATGATGGCGATGAGTCTTAGTAAAAAGTCAAAGTGATCGTCAGGAGAAACGTTAGAAAAGGTGCCATACTGATCAATTCGATTGACCTCAACTATAACAAAGTTTTATAAATAGTCTTGAACACCCCCTTCCAAACAGATTGTTCACTATATTTAATTTTAAAATATTTTTTGGACATTCTCTTTCTTTTTTAAGTTAATATAAGTGCTTAGATTAAACTATGATGTAATAAAAATCGCATTGACGAGTGATACCAGGAGAAGATTTGAAAGAGATTATGATGTGGCTGTTAGAGTTCGAGTTTGAAATGGCACTTTCTTTGAAGTAGATCTGATGAGATTTTTCTCTCTTCTTCAATTAACTCCACAGCACTGCCAACTCTAGCAACTTTTTTCCAAATCAGTTTTGTTTTGTTGGTCAAGTTTGCCAACTTCAGTAGATGATGACGATATAATGATGATGCGGGATGATCAAGAGAAATAATGACAATGGCTTCTTTGGTGTGGCTTACTTGACTCTCTCTCTCTCTCTTCCACTCTTGATTTCTACGCATTGTATCATTTCCATAATGTGTTTGAGAGAGAAAATGAACTTCTAACTAAAGGAAGAAAAGTAAAAGTCTCTATTAAAATATAATGAAACAAATTAGACTACCCTGCGTGTTGTGCTAAGAGCTTAGTTTTTGTCAGGTTCATTTAGATTGTCTCATAAAAGTAACATTTTAATATTTATTAAAAGCTGGTTGTTTTTATTATGGTTAATTGTTATTCTTTCTCTCTTTCAATAAATGATATTATTTTATTGGGGTAATATGCACGTGTAAAACTGTTGCTTCCTTATTAATCTATGACCATATAGATATTATGATGATGAAGATAGCGTTGAATGTGGTGATGATGAGATGATAAGCATGTATGTGTGTGTATGCAGAGTTCTCAGGCACTTCTGGATTTTCCTTTCATTTCTATCATTTCAGACGAGTGTCTTCATCTCTCACTTGAATTCATCTCATGGTCTTCTTTGTAATTAGACCGGTGATTGTGCACGATGAGCGCTGTGATATAACAATGTTAGAGTGTAAATGTCCGATAGTAATCTTTATGCGGCAGTTCCGACAAGCTGTGAGTGCACAGTGACTATTGTTTCCAATCAGTATGGCAAAGGGGGGAGAGGGGAGAGAGAAAGGATTCATCTTCACATAGAAAAACAAGCTAATCGATGGTCAGATAGCCGGGAGCCGAGTGATTGGGCGCTATTGAGTGTGCCACTGATCACACATAGACACGGTTGGACCACCTGGCCATCTCGCTGCCTCCACACATACATTTGCATTTGAACAGTTGCAGCCGTTTGATCAGGCTGCCAATGACGCAATTGCCGTTACTTCTCCCATCTAGGTTAAATGAGCCACTCTTTTCTACTTCTTCATCTCATTCCTTCATGACTTCACTCACAATAAATCTCGAAATGCAAGGTATCTTTTCTCTCAGTGTGGTATATTTTCTCCCGCCAATATTCAGCGGTAAAACTCCATCACTTTGCTTATTTTATCAAACAAATATTATCTCAATTGCTTCTTACTTTAGTTGTTTGTCGGTAAAATGAAATTGATTTTTCAATTAGAGAGAATCTTAAAATTGAAATATAAACAGCTAGATCTTCTTTACTTGTTGTGATTAATGTTCTGTTGCGTTTATTTTATTTTATTTTATTGGAGAAAAATAATTTGTTTGAAATATTTGTATTTGTTTAAAAATTTAGTTATACCTCAAACCTTTTTCCAAACACTTAAATATCTTTGTCTTTTGCTCTCTTCTCCGTTTTCCATAAATCACGCTCGCTATTAAACTTATCCAAAGGAGGGGAGAAAATGCAACTAAACAATCGAGAGGGAAGACAGGCAATTAGTTATCATCGTCATCAAATCAAGACCAACAAAATCACACACACACACTCATAGATGCTATGACCTTTTTCCCAATTTGGTTAGTGTAGTTTTGGAATTATTTCAAAGTTGAAAATTAAGAGCACTGCAACACGTTATACAGTTATTTTTGAGGCAAAATTTTTTGCCGATTAATGATAAGTTGTCTTTTATAACTTTAACTTTTCCCCTTTTCTTTCTTTCATAATCTGTTGAAAGCAAGTGATGATGACAAGCTTGTTTAGCATCAAAACATGCTATGTTGTATGCTTCTTATTCATACAATCAATTGGATGCATCTTGTTAGCATTCCTCTTTTTCATAACTTAGCTTTACACCTCTTTACGACGAGCATAGTAGCAACACTCAGAAAGGAAAGAGCTCTGACAAGGAAGAAGAAGAAGGTGAGAGAGAGAGAGAGAGAGAGAGAGAGAGAAAGAGAGGTCTCTAATTCGCGAAAGCCGCACTGGCTTTACCTCTGGCACCATTCACCCAATTGCGGAGAGTGGAGTTGATCGCTAATCATCGATGCATTCATTCTCGACTTGCGCACTTTGTTAAGTCTGATCAATCTTATAGAGATTATAATAAGAATACAAAATACATAAATATATCTAAGCTTGTTTGTGCTGACTTGGCATACCGAGTGATGATAACATTTGTGTTGGTGGCCGTGAATAGTAGATATAGCTACATGTTCATTGAATTGATTAACATCTTACATAAACACACGGTTAATTCGCTTAACAATCAAGTGTTTTGCTTTGGCATTTATATTAATTTATTTTGTCGTTCTATTTGATATGGTTTTGAAAATTGACTTGAAAATTCTTTTACAAGAAATCAATTTTATTTGTTGGATCAATCAATCATCTCACCTGTTGTATTCTTTTTGATTATATAATTGCAACAATCTTAGAAATAGAAAAGTGAATCGATGATTGATTGTGTTTGATGAATTGGTTTAAACACGAATCTCAAACGTTGGAAAAATGGTGGAATGATGGGATGGGTCTCGTCCAAGGACATAAAAATTGATTGAGTTTTATATGCAAATAGATCTACCATCCAGATCCAGAAAATAAATCATTAATTAATCATCCATTTATTATCCGAATTGATAATCACCTGCCAGTTAAAGCAGAGGGAGAGAGAGAGAAAAAAAATCCAAATATAGGATACTGTTAGACGGATCGTTGATGTGGGTGACAAATGCAGACTTGTTTGAAAGTTCTCTCTCTCTCTCTCTCTCTCTCTCCTCACCAACAGGATGCAAGGGGTGAAGTACATCTTTATGAGTTAGGTGGAAGTACCTCTAAAATTTGCATTACAAATGGCACATCTTGTCAATAAAACTACAGAGATCATAATGAAATATTCAACAGGTTATATCTGCCAATTCTTGCTCACTTTTTGCAGTGCAATATTTTTGTGATTTTTCTTTTAAAAATGACTTCTTTTGCAATATGTCAGAGATAATTTTGCGTTGGTGGGTTTCATTTCTGAATTAATCAATTTAACTATTCTGTATATCTGATATACATTGGATTTTTGTATGAAAGAGAGGTGTATTTGAATGTGAGACCAAATGTTGCAACATCTTCTAAGAGAGATAGCCTGATGGTGTGAATGATGATGGATTGGGGTCATTAGCTCTGGCCATCATTATCAAAGAAATTAATTTCCATTTTGAGATATCATATATGGAAAAATATGATCTGAACCTATGCCACCAAAGAGACTATTTTCTATGACAATTATTCAAACGAACGAAACTAAGGCAAATGTTGACAGTTAATGCAAATTTTTATAAATAGTTTGTGGTGTCTCCGCACAACTTCCAAATTTCAATCGTTTCACCAAACGCCCGATTGCACCGATCTCGGTACTTGACGACGGATACTTTGGCTCTTACGGGTAGCCACAGGAGTAAACCACGGTGTTTATTTCACAAACAGACATACACAGAGGATGCTACTTATATACAAATGTGAGATATGATAAGATGATGCGTAAATGACTGGTCAGTGACTAAGCAATGATTACAATGTTGCTCACACAAAGACAATGACAGTGAGCTAATGACGAGTCACATTGTACGGAGTTTACACAAATGAAGAGTCGAGTCTCTATCGTCCTCGCTGAGACACGACATAGTTGAATTAATTTGAGAAAAAATTATCAAGGTTTTTGTCTGAACATATGACACTTTTGTAGAAAATGTCTAGATCGTCCCCTCGTTTGAGTTGAATACTGCATAGTGAATCTATTTTCAGTGAAATTCAATAGAGGCTCAATTCGGGTGCATTCGATCTTGCTTTCTTGTTTTGGTATCTTTTGTATTAAGTCGTGATCCCTCTTTCTATTTTTTTCATTTCATTCTAATAAATTGATTTATCACTGTGCTCAGCTGATCTGTACACGGAGAAGTATGACATTTGCTCTAGATTTGTGCCACTTCTCTAATTGTTGTTTGGCGCACACCTTTTGTGGTATCCCGCTTGGACCCTTTTGTCGAATGCATTGTTGTGTCCAACTCTCTCTCTCTCTCTCTCTCTCTCTCTCTCTAACTAACTAGTGATTATGAATCTGAGGACTCCCTGCACAGAAGTCATGTTCTGTTGTGTTGTTGTTGTCGTTGAACTGAATTGAATTTGTAAAGCTCCCACACAAATCAATAGAGAACGAAGACGAGCTGTCCAATCGGACATCTCTCTCATTGGTTCAATTGAATTGTCTCGTCGGTAGTGCGAGTCTAATTTGACCCAGTAGCCAATAAGAAGAATTTCTTTTCTTCTTCTAAATGTTCAAAAGTTTGTTTGTATTTATAATTTATTTATTTTAGTCTCATTCAGTCAGTTGATTGCAACACAACAACGATTTCAGGTAGTACAGTCCGAAAACTCTGACCCATTGGTTCCGCACAATTACCTCGCCAAGTTGACCATCTTGTGTGTGTGTGTGTTGGTCTATATTTACCACAACTACCTTAACTTATGAGTGTGCGTAGGAATTGAGCAACAGTAGTCAATTCATTAAGAAAAAATGGACGTATGGTTAGTTTAATGTTGGTCATTTTTCTAATAACTCAAAATAATTTCTAATTTCATAACAAACTTTAAAATCTTAAATTTACAACAAAAAATAATTCTTTGTATTAGCATTAGTTCTTATTATATTCTTACAAGTTACAAAACTCAAATGATTTATTTGAAGATGATGTTATATAATAAATACATATATATCACGGGTAAATTATTTAGGCTTCAAATTAAGGTTATAGTTTGTGTTTTGTAAAAATCGTAGGATATTGTTTTAAGGTGAACTCATTGCATTCATTACTGGCCATCCGGTTTTGAAATATCCGATAGATAGTTGTTGAACGTTCATTAGTGCACTGGTGTACCGTTCGGATCGGTGAAGCATGTCACAGTAAGCACAGTATGGCTAGGTTGACGAAACATTCAAACCTCGCCGAACTGGTTCTAATTGAATCGAACTCGGGCTCCCTCAAGGAACTCTTCACTTCTCTCCGTGCTTCACTGGTCACGCAGATCGGGCCACCACCGATGTCGCTCTACCCTCTTGTCTTGTTTGTTATTCTTTGCAGAGACAAACGAGATACTTACTGTGACAAAAGACTCCATCTTAAAGTTTTTTTTCCGGGAGAGAAACTCTGCTGAACTTTCTCGGAAACTTTCTGTTAGTAATAACTTATTACTAATAAGAACCAATCAATCGGTGTCTCGCATCACTACACTAATCCTTCTATCTTCAGCGATTAGAAAACATTCCTTGATTAGCATAACTGTTCTGTCGATCAAAGTAATCAAGGTCATTTTCAAGCTGGCGTTAGGTTAATCGTTAGTGAGTACTAACGAGAATTTTGCTTTAAGACGAGATGGTTCGATGGCATGACTGACAAGAATTTAATTGTCTCTTCGGGTTGGCTCGGTCAATCAACCAGCACGAAGGCTATGACTTGGAACAACTTGAGTTAGTACAGAACCTGATTAGATGGTCATCTAATATAGCAAAACAATGTAACAACTCTTATAGATTGTGAGGGAAACATTCTTTAACCGCTCACTAACTATTTGTGCTTTTAGACTAGACTAAACTTCTTTGCACAGTGGCCTTAGAGTGTAAGATAGTGTAGATTGTAATTCAATGCAATCAAGCTGTTCTTTAGTCAATTTAATTAAAGCATCTAGTACAACCCAGCAATCTTTTTAGGGGACCCCACATTTCAATCTCATCACCTTGAAATACCCTGCCGAGTTACGTAACAATGCGAACCGCACCCTATGCGACTGTCAATCATTCTTGCAAACCAATTTCCATTATTATCCATTCCTTTACAAGGTAGTCTAGCTTAACTCAATTAGATTGTTTTACCGTCATCATCGCTAATTGTATTCTCGAATTCTAATTTCAATTTCTATTGTCTTTTCCAGGTGATTGGTGATGCTTCGCCGGTTAACGGAAACATTGAACTTTCCATTATTCCGCCATCCGATGCGGCTATTAAGTCGTCTACAGAAACTATTCTAGAACGTCGTGCAGATTCCAATGGAACTACGAATGAAGAAATAGTTCCAATTCGAATTGAGCCTGGCACAAAAAATCTTGTGCTTGCTAGAAAATTAGACAAAGAAAGCGTTGAAGGCGAATCCAGTGTTACTATTGGAGTTCGATGTCGTCCAAAACGTGTCAAATCTAAAGAAAAACTTCGCAAACTAAGTCGCAAGTTTGCCTCAGACGATTCTGAATCGGAAGAACCGAACGGAGTGGATCAATATCGATATTGGGCATATGAAACCGAAAACAAAGATGGTGATGATATCATCATTCCGATTCGAATTCTAGTCACTGATGCTAACGATAATCGACCTGAATGGCAAGGTTCAACGCCTTACGCTGTAAATATCTCTGAAATGACTTCAGTTGGTTCGGTGGTTCTATCGAACATACGTGCCGTGGACAACGACCAACTTGGTCCTTTCTCCACTGTGGAGTATTATGTCGAACCTGGTCCATATTCTCATTTACTTCGATTTTCTAGCCCTCTTGAAGGAACATTAATCCTCTCCGGTTCACTAGATTATGAGACCTTGCCCATGTTTTCAGTAACAATCCGTGCACAAGACCAAGGAAATCCACCAAATTCTGCTACGGCAAAAGTTGAAGTTACTGTTTTAGATGCTGATGACCAAAATCCCCGATTTGAAGCTGATAAGTACACTGCTTATATAGCTGAAGGGCAACGTCCGGGAGATCCTTTGACGGTTCAACCTAAACCAATTCACGCAGATGATCCGGACCGAGCGATTCAATCACCGATTGTCTATGAGTTAAATGAAGGGCATGAAAATTCATACTTTAAGATAGAACCTAGCTCTGGAGAAGTATCACTCAAACGACCCTTGCATGCTTCAGTGCAATTACCCTTGACGCTAGTGATTCGTGCTACCCAGAAGGATAATCGAGATCGATATGCACTGACTACTTTAACAATCGTCTCAAAGCGTCACCAGATTATGCCTGAATTACGATTCATGCATGCAAACTATTCAGCTTCATTACTTGAGACTACTCCTCCTGGACAAGTGGTTCTTACAGTTCAGACATCTCACCCGCCAGATTCGGGGACTTTGCGTTTTCAGCTTCTCGATGATGATGAAGGATACTTTCAGGTGAAACCATCTGGAGAGTTAGTAGTGAAAAAATCGCTAGATTATGAAAAGCATCACAAGTACAGTTTCCGTGTAATGATCACGGATGGAAGGCAAAGTGACGTGGCTAGAGTCACTATTGAAGTTCTCAACGTCAACGAACATGACCCAGTTTTCAGTCAACTTAGTTACGTGTTTCATGTCAATGAACCTCGGTTAAGATCTTCGCCTATTATTGGTCAAATTCAAGCTTCGGATGCTGATGATGGAGATCGAGTGCAAATATCTGTTTCTGGGCCACATGCTTCAGCTTTTGCTCTTTCCGCTGATGGAACTCTTAGATTGCGTAGTCTACGTTTGGTTAACTCATCGGAGTGTCATTTGATTGCGACTGCAACCGATTCAGGAACACCACCGCGAAGTTCTTCTGCTTCGGTAGTTGTAAAGTTTAGTACTCAACTTCTCAAAAGTTTTTCTGCACGTAACCTTGACAGTTTGTTATGGGACGATTCTACCGATTCTTCGGCTATCAGTCCAACAGCAGTAGATATTCTACAGCATTCGGCTGCAAATATTTTCTCAGCTTCTACTAGTTCGTCTGCTTTGGTTCTTGTTATTGTACTTGGTGTTCTTCTTGGAACACTCTTTATCATTATTGTAGCTCTTACACTACATGTTCTAAAGAATCGCAAATTCCAAGCGCGGTCTTCCTCGCCTGATCACACCGTAAACCTACACCGACATCATCCATCTTCTTCAGCATCGTCTACTTCTTCGTCTTCATCGAGTTCCAATTTAAGTATTGCTTCTGGGGAACACCATCACCATCTACCACCGCATACTCATCACCACCGACACCACAATCTATTACATCACCACGAGGGCGTTGTTGGCAATATTCCGAAGCGATACTATCATGGTGCCAGTGCTACTTTTGCGCCACCTCCACCGCCTTTGTTACGCTCAAATAAAGTGGTTCCTTTAGATTCGGTTTCTGAAGAAGATCTTCCACCACCTAAAAAGGAATTTCTTCCCGAACCTGATTGTTCAAAAGAAAACACCACTGAGCAACAAGATAGTGCTATTAGTAGTGATATGTCTTCATCCTCCACCTCCTGTGATGCGAAGAACTCTGAAAATTCAAGACCCGATTCAGCAGATTCTTCAGATGGATCTGCCACTTCTGCAGCCAATCAAACAGGGAGTGTTGCTTCTAGAATATCGGTAATTCGATGGCCCCAAGGTTCGATTCCGCGGCGAGTTAAGAAATTAACTTGGAAGGATGAGCAGCGGAATAATGCAATGGATGCATTGTACACTTCCAATCAGACCGTTTCTCTTTCCGCAAAGACAAAGACTTTAAGCGGACATCTACTAACAGGAGCGACGCCAGCTCCACCACCTTTAAACCTCACATCATACGCGCTCAAGTCTTCGAATCCACCGCCGACAGCGCCCAAGCCAAAGGAGCAAGTGCCCTCTTCGGAGCAGCCATCCAGTGAGTCAACAACGCATTATCACCACTACCATCACCATCATGCATTTGGACATGGGCCACATCACCACCAGACGCCTCACTACCCCCCACCCCCTGCAACGGTCACCGTGAACCAACTGCAAAACAGCAAGGTCACACCCACAAGCACACTGCCAGACCTAACAGTTTACTTCTAGTTACCATTCTTTGCCGAGTTGACTTGTCTTCTTTCTCCTTCCTTGTTCCTAGATGTGATAGCTGATTCATTTACACCCCTCTAATTGAGACAAGTTTCCCATTACATATACATTTTTTTCACAATTGCCAAAGGCCTAGCCCCTTATTCTTTCGTTTTCTCTCTCGAGCTTTTTTATCTTTTCATTCACTCCTCTTCTCTTTCTTATCATTATTTCTACTACATCATTACGCATGCTCAAATGACGGTGAAATATGGCAATCTGAACATTGCTTTTCTTAACCTAAGCATACAGAGAGTTCACAAATGTGACTTTGTATATAGAAAAATTTATTATTTGGGAACCCCCTTTGTCTCTGTTTTTAAGAATTCATTCTTTTTGTTTTTTATTATATATTGTAAATTTTATTTCTATTTTAAGCGTTGTATATATTTACTTATAAACTTCATGTACAAGCTATAATTCACTTTTATTTAAACAAAATACGTGTAATTTACACACATTCACATAAACACACATAAACTTTGTAATATACGGTTGTTTTATTTCTCTTTGCTATTTAAGTTTTCTTTCATTTTTTTCAAATGTATTATTGATTTGAAAATATCAAATAAAAATTACAACAAAATTGAGTTTGTTATGAGGACGGGAAACTTTGCTTTTGTATGGTTCGCTTTGCTTGGTTTGATTTAGGAGTGAAGTGATTACTTTGGCTAGGTGACCTGAGCATTATCTATTCGTCGTCTTCCTAATAGTAGCGATCATCATTGTGAGCTCGATCATTACCGCTACCCAAAAGAGTGGAGTGCAATTTCACACGGCCAGTTCTGGTTGTAGAGTCCAACACACAATGGCTTCCGTGGGAATGTCCAAACTCGACTCTCGATTGATTCTTGATTGTTCTCTTCGATGGTCATCTTTGTCATCATCGCCACCATGATGACGACCATCACAATCAATACTCACTTCTAAGTGGCTCACAACCATAGCACACTCCCTGCAACGCTCACAATCACTCAACCCAACCCACTGAGGTGTCATCGCCATCATCACATTCATCGGTGTTTTTCCTATAAAATATCATTCTAAGTGATCGACTCTAGTTAATCAATAAGTTTTTCTCCAGGAAGTCCAAAAGGGTTTATGTGTTTCAAAAATAAATGTGCCATAATTTAGTTTGAAGTTGAGCACTAGAGACAAGCTTGTCAGTGGTCAATTTAAAAAAAAACATTTGTACAGATAGACAAATAGAAGAGAATTTTTTTGAATTGTGAAATCACTGCAAACTTTGACTGTTTAGCTGTTAGACTTATTAACTTGCCATCTAAAGTGAAAAGAAAGGTGACCGGCAAGAAAAGTGATTTGATGATGCTCTTCGTTGACAGCCACACTAATGGTCTCATCAACAGTATAAAGCAGCTAGAGAGAGAGAGAGAGTCTCGGCTACTAGTGTTACCAACATTGATGGGTGGAAAAAGACAATGCCACAACAAGGGATAAGCACAGGCTTCACCGAGCCACTCCTCTAGATTGAACAGATCAACATTTTTGCTTACACAAGATGACTTCTCCTTTTCTTTTGATATTATTAGTTAGCTGGTTTTAAACTGTACTCATTCACAACACGACTTGATATCTTTTGAAATCAACCACTCTGCGATAAATGAAGAAAAGGTGAAGGAGAAAAGAGGGAAAGGGCAAGACTGAGAGATGATTCTCCGATGATCTACTAAAGTCTATTGTCTCCTCGTTTTGCCAACCTATCCATTTTGTCAGATAAGAATGGATAAATTTTAATTTCACGCAATTTTTAAATAAATTTCCGTGAAATTATTGTTTTAAATTTAGTAAAAAAATATTACTCAAACAACTTAAAACAATCAAAAACATTTTTTAAAATCAAAATTTATGTTGGTAAATTCAACTAACTTATAGAACCTTAAGAAAAACAACGAATTAGCAAAATTGAATTTCTGTTCTGTTCTTTCCAGTCTCTCTCTCTCTCTCTCTCTCTCTCTCTCTTCGCATGTAATTGGTTTGAGATCTTGCTTAATTTTGTGTAATGTTGCCTCAAACAAAATCCAGGAAAAAACAAGTTTGGTGAGTAGGACAAGAACAAGTGATTTAAAGGTACACTAGTGGTGTGTTCCACTAAGTCCATTCGGGGGCGTAGCTCAGATGGTAGAGCGCTCGCTTAGCATGCGAGAGGTACCGGGATCGATACCCGGCGCCTCCACTCTTTTTTTCTTATTTTTATTTTTTTTGCTAATTTGTTTCTATGTGTGTGTGTGTGTTTAATTTAAAGGTGATAACTCAATTTCATACCTTTTTCAGATTAAATAAAAAGAAGAGAGAGAGAGAACATAATCGGGTTGGGTGTTCAAGGTAGGTTGTACAGATCCATTGGCCAGAGCCTGTGAGGAGAGATGGATGATTCCATTGTGATGGTGTGTGAGTGATGCCGTTGCGTGATGCTCTCCGAGATGATCATTAACAGTTCACAAGTGAGGCAGCTACCACCTCGCCATCTCAATCTAGAGCGCACTATTCGCCAAATATATCATTGGCTTTTCGCATTTCAATTCGCGAATTGTATTATTTCACTGCTTCTTATTTCTTCTCAACATTGCAATGTGTATGCAATACAGTAACAATCAAACTAAGCGATAATTCATAAAGAATTTAGTAAATGTGTTCTTTATAATTTGCCTACAAATAAAATAGTGCACAAAAAATCGCATTAATTTTTTTGCGATAAAGTTTTGCTTCTTGGTTGCTAAATTAACACCGAGTTCAAAAACAAAGTTCATATATAATTTGTAGTAAATTAAAATTCAAGTTTAATTTTTTTATTTATGGGTCCCATATTATGGGAGGTAGATAAAGCTTAGCGACAAGCCTCTTGTAAAGAAAAAATTAAATTAATAAAAAATAAGAATGGGTAAATGTTCAAAAGCAAAGTGGAGGCGCCGGGTATCGATCCCGGTACCTCTCGCATGCTAAGCGAGCGCTCTACCATCTGAGCTACGCCCCCGTGCTTCCTTGGTTAAGGTTAACCTCTGAGCTGTTTTAAGGCACACTATCTCCTATTTCTTTTCTGTTTTTGTTCGAGTCAGCATTTTACAGCACAACGCAAGAAAGGTGAGATAGAAAGAGATAGAGATACCACGCTATCATGTAAAGTGTATACAGTCAACACCAAGTCACTAAGATTGCCAGGAATTTCTTGGATTTTCCAACATAAAAGTTGGTTATTTTTAGTGCAGCTATGTTAATTATAGGGGATGTTATAACAAGGGGAGTGACATTTCTTCCGCAATGATAATAATGTTAAATTTGCCGGTTGCTTTGTGTGGTTGGAGCGCGAAAAAAACATAAAGAAGAAAAGAACTTGAATAAATTAAAAATTGCCCCAAGTTATTGTAAAATATCTCAATGTTTCGAGTATCACACTACATTCAACCAATTCACCAGATAACTGAACAATTAAAATGATGCCTCAAAGTCAATAATATCACGAACTTTTTTTTGTTACAATGCGTGATACAAGCAAAACAAGTTTTTTTGTAATTCAAATTCTAACAATAAATTGAATAATCTATTATCATACAATACATGATTCAAATATTTGAAAATCAATATTTATTAATAGTGTTTCCATTAATCTCATCATTATTGCTTGACCTTATATACTTCATATAAGATACCGAAAACATAGGTTTATCGTAAACTTAAAATAATTGTAGAAATGTTCCGGGAACACTGTTTTGAGGGCATCTATAAATTGTGCTTCCTAGTTCCATTGTTGCGTTAGATTGAATTCTGCGGGCAGTAGCATCATTTACCACTTTTATGAATAGCCCCACCTTTAATCTAAGCTAACCATGAATTTAAGGTGTATGATTACCACTTCACTGCACCTCTATGGCTAGTAAAATTAAAGCATCAAAAGCAAAGATCCGGGTAAAATACTTGCTCAATGTCAAAGCACACCTGTGTGTATATGTAGATACAACAATCCTCACATAAAATACAGAAAGAAAGAAAGAGAGAGAGAGAGAGAGAGAGAGAGAGAGAGAGAGAGAGCGCACGTTCACCTAACCATCTGGCCAAAGCTCGGTCATCGTCGTCATCATCCTTGGTCGTCATAATTATAACTATTTGCATTTGCAGGTCAGTAGTGGTTGAAAGACACTGTTGGTGGACAATGCCCGCCAGAATATAACATTGTTGTGTGTGTGTCAAATTACCACCTCTCTTATAAGATTAAGACGCATGCGTGTTTTTAAAAGTTTTATGCAATTCTCGGTCATCGTAATCACCGTCATCATTGACAATATAAAGAGAAGTTGAAAATCGTGAGATATTCGTGCATAATTTTTAGAGGTGCACCTTTGGTTCATATTTTGGCATGTGCTTTGTTGTGCGGCTCCTGGTGGTCTTTGCCAGACTGTTGCGCGTTGTGAAAGAAGATGAATAGTGATGTGGCACATATGTGGATGAGTTAGTGTGCCGCCCACCCGAGACGCCATGCCCGGCCAATTAGCACTCGGTGGAGCCATTGACATTGAATAATCACCGCCGCGTGCTCTCTGCCTCTGCGTGCTCTACTTTGATGACTTTGACCAAAAGAGATACTAACCAACACCGAGTGCTATTCTACTATTCGCCTCGTGCTCTTGCCACGTGCTCTCTACTTCTTACACATTCACATCTATTAGTGCCGAGCCAATCAGAAGTGCACGCGCGCTTTCTTCTCTCTCTCTCTCTCTCTCTCTCTCTCTCTCTCTCTCTCTCTCTCTCTCTCTCTCTTTACTATCATCCACTTTAGAGTAGAGATGCTAATTGATTCACCGAGAAAAACTCTTTATACACTTACTCATTATCATCATTTTCCATATATCACGACAATAAAAAAAAGAGTCAACGACAAAATATTTTAATAACATCTTGGAAAATTTTTGTTTGCAGTGGTTATAAGTAAAATAGAGAAATATTGTCTACAGTATAAATAACTTTGAACAGAGAGTACTGTTATAGCAAAGACAGAAGCAGAAGCATCGTTAGCTTATCGGTCATTGGAAACCTCTCATCTCAATTTGTTACTTTACTTGCTCTCATTTTTGTTTTCCATTGTTGTTGTAGATGCTCACTTGAAATATACATCTCAAAGATTTTGTCTATTTTTGCCATAGCAATAGAGTGACATAAAACTAAAGAAAAGAATGTATGTGTGCGTGTGTGTAAGGTTTCGATTGGGTCATTAGGGGTGGTTGAAGAGGAGAGCACCATTAGCCTTGTGGTGTTGATGACTGATGGCGAGCATCGATACCATCTCGACCATCCTATTGCTTTGGTGTCAATTGCTCCGGCATCATCATCATTAGCACTGAAAAAAGATACTAAATTTACTGCTCTCCGGTGATGCACAAAACAAAAGGTCAGTCTTCAATTCCTCAAAAACCGTCGATGACACTGTCAAAGCGAGGACAACAACATCGAATCGAAATTTTGAATCGATCGATATTAATACTAGAGAGAGAGAGAGAGAGAGAGAGAGATAGATAGAGAGGTGTCATCAACAAGCGCACCGATCGACAGTAATGGTGGTACCATCTGCATTCATTCATTACAGCGGACAAATTGTGGTCAATCGATGAGCTCCAAAAGGTCAAGCCTTTTCTGCCCAACCACCCTTCTGAAATGTGCGCAGTTCGTGCAATTGTGCACTGCACACGCCGAAGACAAATTGTCTAATACTAGTGACTAATGGATGCAAATCTTTCTCATTCACTATTGAAGTTGCAATGTCTAGTTATTGAGATAACACCCAGGAAACGCTATTAGACTGACATGACTACAAAGCTAAGGAAAACTTGTAAATGCTTGTAAATCCTTCAAGGTTTTTTTTTAAAAAATAATTGTAAAGGCGCCAAATCTGCATCTGGCAGGGCCAGCAGCTTGTAGAGAGACTCGGATGGTGTGTGAGTTTTGAGGAAAACTAGGATGTATTTTGTAATTGATCAACATGACTCACAATACCGTACATAGCATTGCCTCATCACGCCATATGTCCCGTTTTGTACTACACACAGCCAACTGGAATCCGGTATATCGAATAATGGGAAGAAAAATCCAATATACCGGATAACGTTTTAACTATGGCTCCCAGAAAAACCCAAACAAAAATTGAATTGCAAGAAAACGGTACTTTAGGACCAATTGTAAAGTTGCTTCCGTAGATGAGTTTAAAATTTTAAAATTTAACAGTTTTGGCAGTATCAATACTATCGATTAGAAGTGAGAGATAGGTAGCAATCCGATATACTCTATTGCAATTTATTATACATAATGCTTCTTTTTTTATAGTAGGTTCAGTATTTTTGTATTCAAAAAATTTATTTATAAACTATTATTTATTTAAAATACATATATATTAGTTATAAGTGACTTGCAAACATTTAAATACTTTTATTTCTCCGTTTTGCGTTCCTATCTTACAAAATATAGTATATTCGGCTATATTTCGTTTAGAATAAAGATTTTCAATGATTTCTTGAAAAAGATTCTATTAATTAAAAAAAATTTTAAATAATTAAGCAAATCAAAAATAAGTAAAATACTTACACTAACTTGTAAGTGATAATCCAATGCCAGACTTGATGCTTAGCTTTTCAAAATGCGAATAAAGAGAATCGTAAAGACGCATCGCTTGAATTGTTACAATTCCACCTATTATTTTTGGTTTTGGTCTTGAGAAAAACACACTCTTAAGTTCATCGTAAATAGGTACTGCAATTTGTAATTGTAATAATCTAAAAAATGATTCAAAAGTTTCTGCATGTGATAAATTTTCATTTATGTAGATCTTAATTTATAAAAAATAATTCAATCACAAAAAACTGCACCATCAACTTTAGTGTGTGGACGGAGGTAAGGCTTGACACAAAAGCTAACGACACATTGAGTTATAAGCATTTATAAAATTATTTTCATTTTTAAGATGCGAAATAACCAAAGGATCTTCAGGTTGAGGCACTACAGGTCAAAAAAGATTATAATTATAGAGGTGTAATAAAATTATCAAAATTGACTTTTATTATTATTACATTTATCAAAAAATCTGTATTCGGTTGAATCCTTCAAACTTGGCAATTCTATTTTAAATTCGAATTCAACATGGTAGGAATAAAAAGATTGAAGATTGAAGAATCGGTCTGTGTAGCGACATCAGTCATTTTCACATGTGTGGATGTAGAAGTTTCACTTTGAACTTTTCGAACCTCGTGTGAAGTCAAAGTCATAGTGGAAGATGTGAGTTTAATTATTTTGATTTTCACAAGAGATTGATCCAAAGCCTTAAAATTTAAACTTTGTGGCATTTCTTCATAGTTTGCCAAGCTTTTTAAAACTGAACTCGATTCACTAGTACTTTCGCTCGAAGCTCGAATATTGCTTTGATTCTAGACTCTCTCTTTCTCTCAATCTAGCTTAAAGAATATTTGTCGTATTTTGACAAATATTTTGAACGTTCTCGTAATCGGTGATATTTGCCACATTACCAGAACCAGTAACAAAGCTGACTTGTTGGTCAACTGATACATTCTCTTTGATCGAGACACTGAAAAGCAAAGCCACTTGGAGCACGTTGCCTTGTTGAGCTCGAGTCGGAACAAAAGTAACACCATCAGATTTGTGGTGACTTTCAAATTCTGGGCCGAGATCACAATAAACTCATTGGTATCCGCCAAATTAGATGACACACGGGAAAGCGTAGCCACTTGGAGCACGTTGCCTTGTTGAGCTCGAGTCGGAACAGAAGTAACAACATCAGATTTGTTGGTGGCTTTTGAATTTTTGGTCAACTTCACAATAGACTTCGATGTAACGCCACTTGACCTCTTCTTTGATTTTGTATTGGCAACTGACACATTTTCATTCACCGAATCACTAGTAACTTTCAGTCATATTTTTTCAACCACTTGATCCTTGTTCTCATCCACAATCGCTCGTTTTTGTTTTCAAGTTAACATCTGTAAATCTTAATGACAGTGACAAACAATTATAACAAAGCTAGTTTAACTTACATTTATACAGGTCAAAATCAAAATATAACACAAGAAAGAATAATCGAGAAACCGAGTGCAACACACGAAAACACCAAAAAAAACATTACCCTCATGAAACAAGGGTGTCATCCAAACAAGTCGTGTCACTTGCACACTCATAATTCCAGTTTCGAATATAATCAAACGCATCTAGTGAGTTTGAGATTTTTCGAATATAATAGAATATTTTTTTATAATTTTGTTTATATTAGAAAAATACAATCAAACAAGTAATATAGTCGTATTTTTCAAATATATTCGAATACATTGAAAATTTCTAATATACACGAAAAAACATTTGAACTGCTGAATGAAGTTATTGTAAACATTGTGAAAAACTTGTATTTTGTATTAACAAATTAACTAACCCACTAGTTACTAGAGTTCTAGGTATACGTTAAATTATTTTGTAAACAATTTTTAGCACTTTGCATATGATATATTACTTGACAAGTGTATTGTGATGTGTCTCTTGAATCAGCTGACACGGCAGTCAATATATAAAAGGTATTACAATTTTAAAAAGATAATACAATTTTAACAATAGTAAATTAATAAATTAGTAATTTGTCATAACTAATAAATGTTAGAATGTTAAGATGTGCTCACAGTTGAGTACTATAAGTATGTAAACATCTTAGTTCAACGGCAAACGCATGTCATTCCTAACACAAGGGCTCAGGTTCGAATCCCACACTAACAAAATTTTAAAAATTTGTTTCTTTTCTAATTTTCTAAACAACATACAACAAACCAGAAAACCATATGAGTGATATATAAAAAGATAGAGAAAGATTCAAAGTTCAATAGTATCGATATCAACAAAATAGCTGAGCGCAAAATATTTTTCAAATTTATATGAAAAAAATTTTCGAATATAATTGAAAAAATAAACAAATTTTCAGTTATAATAGAAATTATTTTTCACATATAATCGAATGTTTAAGTCAATTTTCAAATAAATACGAAAAGTAGTTTCTAATATAACTGAAAAGTCGGTTTTCGAATATATTGGTAAAAATGAACAAATTTTCGATTATATTCGAAACTGGAATTATGAGTGTACAGAATAACACCGAGATACTTTTGCCGAGTGTATTGTCTTGAATACTCGTCTACTTGAGCAAAAAATAATTTCCCATCTTTTCTTTCCTTCTTAAGTTTGTATGTGTAGTATTCAAGAATTTGAGTAGCATAACTCCGAATCGAATTGGAAACCGATGCAATACTTTGGAACAGTTTAAAGTTCCTCCGTTTGAAGCCAACTGTTGCTGTTTTCCCAACCAACTGTCTAAATGAATCATTTTCAATGGCAGCACGTGCTAGACAAGCTTCGTAGGAATCGATCGAGAATGCCTTTTCATCAAACCTGACGAATCTTTCCTTTTCCATGCAATCATCATCCTTTCGCTTAGTTCCACGGCTATAATCAGATTTTTTGAGCAAATCATGTTTGCTTTGCAAGTGACTTAGTTGCTGAGTTGTTGAGTTTGATTTAAGTTTGATTTCAAACAACGGTTGACAAAGTTTGCACTGTGCTGAAATAATCTTTTTCTTTTTCTCGGTAGTGTCATAGTTGACCCAGAAAGAATGCCAACAAGATGATTGATCATCATTTTTATAATGATTTGTATATCCTTCCACGCGCTCGGCATTCTAAATTGAAAAATAATTAAAATTTATGGTTTAAAATGTATTAAAACTTACATATTGTTATTCATTTTAAACGGTATAAACAAAGACAAACGATTGCATATGCAAAAAGCAGTAAGCATTGGCATATGCAAAACAAAACATATGTATTTGTTGTAAAATTTTTCAAAAATTTTTGTTTAATTTTTAAAAAAATAACATTTTATACGTTTTACCCATTTTTTGCAAAAAGTATTGTTTTTTGCCAAAATATTTTGTTTTTTTGAAAAACGTTTTGTTTTAAACAAAAAAAGTTTTGCTTTTTTGCATTTTTGAATTTTAAAGTCAAAATTGTTTTGGTTTTTTTATTTAAATTTATTTCGATTTTTGAAAATTTTGTTTTGAAAATGTTTATATTTTTTTAAATATTTTGTTTTGTTTTGTGTTTTGTGAAAGAAAACAGTGAAACATCTTTCAAAAAATATACAGAATTTTAGCAAGTGCCGTTAAGGAGATACGGCACAAAAACTAGATGTATATTTTAATATTTTATTACTGTGACTAAAGCCCCCTCTAGTAGCACAAAATTAAACTAGAGTAATATCACATAAGCCTTTTTAAAATTACAGGAGCATTAATAAAATTATATAAGTTTTTCTAAAATTACAGGAGCATTACTAAAATTACATGAGTTTTTCTAAAATTACAGGAGCATTACTAAAATTACATGAGTTTTTCTAAAATTACAGGAGCATTACTAAAATTAC
>WURS02071291.1:0-10422 GCA_011762765.2 Rhinocypha anisoptera | reverse complement strand
CGCCCTTCTACCCCACGCCACGCACACCCTCCCGCCTCGCCCACCCGCCGCACTCCCTCCCCTCCCGCCCATACCGTTCTCCACAATCCTCCTCCGCCTCTCCTCTCCTCCTCTCACACACAGACACCCTGCACTCCACCACCACTACCATCGCCACTTCCTCCTCCTCCCCCCACATTCATGCGTGCCATTTTGACTCTCTTATTTACTCGAATCAATAGAATCAGGAGGGAGGAAGAGAATTCTTTCCAGTCTCTTTTTTACTCACTTCCTTTCCTTCTATCTTCCCTAACCCATACGCCCTCTGCATTTCTTCTCCCGCTCACTCGCACGCCCACATCCAAGTGTTAAACGAGGCTACCTCGGATTTTGAGCTAGGTTGCCTCCTGCTATTCATCCACTCAGTCATTGCATTCCCCCTTCTGTTTTCTTCGGCTGCGTCTCTCCTAATCTTTACCTTATTTCACAATGTATCGAAATCGAATATCGTTCGTTAACTCACGATCTAACTCTGAATGTGATGCTTTCATTTTGAAAAAAATTTTCCATTTGGCGTAACCACCAGGTCAATACTCATCATTATGCTCTACCATTTACAAAACAATTTTGCAGAGTTCGAAGAATCTCTTAGCTTCCTTTGAAAGCTACCATAGTTACTGCAACTTTATACTATTGAATATTGGTTCATAATAATCCCTAATTTTCATAATTCTTCAGGATCCAAGAACTTTAAGCGTGCCACGTATCTCTTTGGGATCTACTTAGAATTCGTGTATTTCTGTTTGAAAAATGTTAACCATGAATAAAATCCAGATATTTTTCCTCGCTTGTATCCTAATCATGATAGCGTTGGCCAGTACTAAACTAACTGATATTTTCATTGTAAGTGCACATTAATATAATTAATTTGAAAAAATGGAATGGATTTACAGGCTAAAACTTATTGGAGATGATCATCCCTAATGATTTCCCTATTGTCCCTCGACTTCTTTTTTCTCCACCATTTTTCTTACTCTATAACTTCTTCTACTCTTCTAGCTCTACATTCATCTTATACCTTCTAAAAATTCCACCACGTTTGTAGTCGTTATTCCCTTTTACTTTTAACCTATTCTCCCTGTTTTCCGTTTTTCACAGGGAAATATTTCCCTTCGTGTTTATCGATTGATTCAGTCGCTATCATGTTGAAAGCGTGACATACTGAGATAAAAATTATATTTGTCATCCCTTTCCGTTGAGTGGTGACGTATGAACTCAATCTAGATATCATTATAAGGTCCATCTTTAGAAATAACTGGGATAAGACGCAAAAATCATTGTTTATTACAGGTAGGAGCAAAGGTCATTGACGCATTCTTTAGTTACCCATGTATGTGTCTATCCAGGTCATTGGGCCAGTCCCTAATGCGTTAGTGAGATTACTCTCTACTAACTACAATTGAATAACTATCCAAATGCAGTCAAAATATTTTTTTTTAATTGTGTGATCACATAAAAATAATTCTTCAGAGATAATAATAGGAAATTTTGTACAAACAATCAGTATAAAAATATTATTTAATATTTATATTGTCTTACTTGAACAATGTAGTTATAAATTCTTTTTTAAACAATTTACGTTGCAGACCCAGAAAATGCAATAAAGTGATAACTGGATTGAACTTAAGTCATAAAACCGGCATTAAATATTTCTTAAGCCTCAGTTAAGAAAAAAGTGATTTAAGTACTCATATAGTTATATATTATAAAAGATATTATTAAACAATGATCATTGACGACCACATAATAAAATAAATATTTATCAATGACGCAACAAATTTTCCTCCTGAAACCCTAATATGAACTTAAACTTTTGATTTGTTTATTTTAAAATAATAATTTAGAATTAAAACTGTCATCCTCCAAATAGTTACAGTATAATAGAAATTTTGTTTTTCAAAAATTTTTAGCAAATTATAACAAATATTTTTTCTGATTAAGGAATTCCTTTTAATTGGTGTGTGACTCCTTTGCTATCCAAATACTACTCTCCGGTTTTTGAAAAAAATTTTACTTTTCATCCTAAAGGAAGTGACAGACTATTACAAACGTTAGGCATAACTATAAGAGTTTATTGAGGGGTAGTTTTAAACCTCAATTGAAATATCCATTATTTCCGGCTTGTACTTGTCACTGAAATAACTATTATTATCTTATAGCATTCCTTAATATCGGAAAGTAATTGTCTCTCCAATATAACCCAAATGATATGTTCTGCATTTACGTGTTAAATTATATCTAGTCGTTTTATTAATAAACATACATAAATTCAGCTGCAATTATAAATAATTATTGAGAAAAATTTCAATGTATTTCCATCGTCATTTTCGATATTTAATTTATTTTTCACATTTAGTTCAGTTTTCCTTTTCCCTGTTGTTACTCCTTGGCCCCAGAATATTTTCCTGTTTTTAAAGATTATGGTGTTCAAAAGAAAGTATTTAGATTTAGCAATAATCAAATCAAATAATATAAATTTGGAAATGAACTGTTGTGGTTAACACTTTTCTCTGACTACTGAATGGTTGAATTTTATTATTTTATGCAAAAACACGAAGAATTGCGTAAAATATTTGGTTTCAATTAAAAACCTGTATCTGTTTTTAAAAATCTATGATAAATTTCACTATATGAAGATTAATGTGGTTCTCAAAGATCAAGAATAAATATGAAAAATAGAGAAAACAAAATCATCTTCCATGTACTGTAATTTTAGACCACTAAAAGGCTAGCAGAACATACAATTTTATTATATTAAAATTTACTAAGACTCAATTGACCAGACCATTTTTAAGCAGACTTCAAAGGGCTCTAATGGAGATAATAACCAATATAAAACCGTAGATAAATTAAATTTTTTCATGCATGAGTACTTACTTTGTGTGAATATTTGCTGCTAATAGTATACCAATATTTAATTTATATAAAATATATATAAAATATTTAAAGTTACCGAGTCGTTGAATCAAAATATTTACATCCCATATCAAACTAGTTATTTTTTTAGTGATACAGGAATTATTAATATGTTTGTGACGTACTTTAAAAAGAAATAGTATATAATTTTAATGGGGTAAAAATTTTTTAATCTCTGAAAAGTTATGCATGCACTAATACTAGTCTTACGGTAAACCATCCTAATTTTACGTAATTGCTTCTCACGAGTAGGTACCATCTGTTTAAGATAGTTTTATGCACTCCTTCTTAGTGTAAATACATAAGGGAAAGCACTATTAACAAAAGAAAGGGGTTATGCACGTACCAATATCTGTCTTACTGAAAACCCATTCCAATTTTACGTAATTGCTTCTCACGAGTAGGTATTATCTGTTTAAGATATGAAATAAATATAATGACACTGTTCATTTTTTATGAACTCCTTTTTAGTTAATAATCTATATTACATAAGGGAAAGCACTAATAACAAAAGTAAGATTCGATTAGTTAGCGTTTAAAATAGAACATTCTTTAAAAATATTTTACAATTTTTAAAATACGCAATATCTAGTACACATGTGATTTGCGTATTCTTTCATTATTATATCGTTTAATTGAACGTCTGAATCACAAATTACCTGATTGTTTCCCAATTTGTGTTAGTATGGTGATATATAAAAACGTAAATTGAAAGTTCGTCTAGGAAATATTTTCTCGTTTTATTTTAACATTTTTTTATTGAAGAGGATTATAAGCTTTAACATTGATCGAATATGTTACTTGAATTTTGGAGTATCTTAAAGTAGGATTTACGTGCATTAAAAGGTTACATTCTTTTCACTCATCTGCTACGCCAAATTACGAGTGGATTTATTTATAATTAATTTGAAGATAATATGTTTCTTAACCAATGAATAAAATTTATCGTCATTATATGCGATCGAACGCAATCGCATTTAATGACGATTTTTCTTTCGACATTTATTCTGACCTCACTCTGGCCTCGCAGACCGTTGTGATGACACATTGGAGCGTTATTTAAAAAACTGTATGTTCTCACTGCGCGTTAGCTTGCTTAAAGTTATTTCCCATGGTGCTGCCATAATGTCGCCATCGACACTCCAAGGTGTTCGTTCCTCTTTACTCGCCCACGTTTTCGTTATTCGTTTCTGAAACCTCGGAATTCCGCTTCAAGCGCTCCCCTCCTAGCAACTCTCAACCTCATGGCTTTGGCCCTTTTTAGTGTCTCCTTCCTTTCCATCACTATCTTGCTCGTCAAAACTGGTCCACTTCACTTGCAGTTTCATTCTCGAAAGAACTAATCGCTTCCCTTTCATTTCCGAGTTCGTCTCCCGTCCGGAAAAGTGTTCTTCAAGTGGCGGTGAAGCCACCGAGATGAGAGCCAAGAGATATTTATACGAAATTCCCCCCTTGTTTCATCGTTCCCCTTCCCAGCCCCCGTTGACTTTTTTCCTCTTATTTTTTTGTTTAATGTCTGCCGATTTGAATATCGATTCCTCGCCGGGGAGTTCTGGCGGAGAAGGGGGACGTGAGGAGGCAAGGAAGGGGCGGAGAGGGATGCAGTGGGGTGAAATGGGGGCGTGGGTGGGCACGGGGAGTGACAAGTTTTTTTTTTTTTGAGATTGTGGGTGCTTCCCTCTTCCGCCTCCCGCGGGCACTACTTGTGACGGGTGTGAGGAAGCGGGATTGTGGCTGTCAGACGCAAAAGAGAACGACTTTATACTCTGGTCTTTATCTTTCGCAAAGTTTTGACGCTGTCCCACAGTCGGTTTGTTTTTCAAAAATACTCATATTGTTCTGAGGCCGAAATGGTTTTTTTGTACATTTTTATGTACGCAAGCAAACCTTTCGCAGCTGGTAATTGTTACCTAGCACGAATAAAAGTCTTAGGGCGTTTCATCGCATTCACCATCGAATTAACACGTGAATAATACTTTATTTCCATTCTACCCGAAGGTGAAAAATAAAGGACTAGAAACGTGACAGCTGGGTTTCAAAATAATGATATGGATTAACGTTTTTCTGGGAAAAGGGAGATTGAAAACGCAATGCAGTCGGGTGTAAAATTAGCTCGTAGCTGTTTTCTGACATGAGGTGACACATGTTTCTTCTTGTTTTGTCAGCAATAATTATCAAAGTTAAAGTTAAATTTTACGCTTTCTGCTTGGCGTCAAAAATATAATTCATTAAATGTTAGTATGTCATTGACATGTCCGCAAATATTTAATTAAAACTTTTACATTGTGTATGTTACTAGTAAAAGTGTAAATTTCAAGTAAAAGTGAGCCACATCGTTGCTAAAAGAAATATTTCCATTATTTGTTTAGTTAGGTAGTTGTATTCAACTTATTTATTGAATATCTATTACATAGTTCCTATTTAAATTCTCTCTCCGAGTATTGGCACTTAAGTTTGTCAAGATAAGGAATGATTTGCCCCAGATATTTGAATGTTATGAATAAATTTGAATTATATCCATTTTTGTCAGGCTTTCCGTTGTGAATGTTCAAATCACTTAATAACCTACATTAAATTTATAATCTGTTTTCACATAATGTCTTCACTTAAGTAATATTTAGTACTCTACTAGTCAAATGACTCAGATTATCCTAATATTTAATCAAAAGTATAAACGAAATTCCTTTATTCAAAGATTGATTAAACTTCTTACTAAAACTTGATTAAATTACTTGGAGGGAATACTTTGTTTTTCCACACAAAGGAACTTTATCGTACTACCCGGATTTCAACTACACAGTCATCATCATGAACATAGGATGAATAGTTTAAACCTGGGCAGCGCAATAACGTTTTTTATGTGGAAAATCAAAGTATTCCCTCCAAGTAAGAAATCTTTGCATAAGTGATTGCAGGGTCAATGTATTTGATTAAACTAATTAAATTTTTCAATTATTTAGCTCTATAGAAATTATTATCCTTTTTAATGCGGTGAGAAAATAAAGAATAATTATTAGTGACATAGAGAAAATGTTCGATAATCCAACCCAAAAACTTATACTTTGTTATGAAAAATTCTTCTTCTCTTGTGAATCCGTAAGAGTTCAATATATTAAAAAATAATTCTCTAACTGGTCATTGTAAAAATAGGAAAATTTATCCACGGCCTTTGGCTTAACACCACTTCCAGTTTTTTCCAAATCGGATAAATTATATGCACACTCAAAAATTATTATTTCATTGTATATACTCCAACTATTACTTTAATTTAAAACCATTTACTATGATTTTTTCAGCCATTTTACAAAGTAACAAAGATGTTTTAACATTTATGAATACCCAGCTCATGTTGTCACATTAACATGTTGACACTATAATAAATAACAACCTGAACAAGTATGTCTTCGTATGTAAAACCTCCTCCGCTGCAAGATTGATCTTAACATATATTTCCCTTCATATAATAGAGGAATATATGAAGATTGTAAAAGAGAATATGTAAGGAAAAATCTGAAAAAGTTGGAAAAACGGATGGAAAATACTCCTAAAGAAATGCCAGCAGTGGATTTTCAATGTAGAATGGTATACGAGCGAGAGAGAGAGCATTTTAAACGGAATTATTTATGTAAATAGAAGGGATTTAATAATTTTTCTTTAAAATATTGACTCCGAATATAAAAACATCCAAATTGAATCCTCTATTCCATCACATGGGAATTTGTTTCCATTAGCATAGCGAGAGTTCAATCAAAACCTTTTGAAGACTGTGCTTTACACTTTTCTATGGGCATGGTTTTTGCCTATGAGATATTTGATGTAGCTCCTATGGCACCAATCAACCCTTTTCCATTGAAAGTAATAAAGTACCTTATATCAAATATTTTTTGGATTTATACGACAACTATAGATCACCAATGTTGGAAGAAGCAAGAAGAAAATAATAAGCAGAAAAGGCCAGGCAAAGAAATATTTCAGAAGAGCCGATTATGTATTGCAAAAGTATATTAGCCTGAAAATAAGAAAGAAATTCATTATAATGTACCAATAAAGCATAATTTTATAAGAGGGTGACCTATGGAGAGAAAAAATTATTAAAAACGATGTTAATGAGGTGCCACGGAAGAATGTTAAAAATTAAATGGATAGACTGAGTGACTAATGAGGATGTACTCTAAATAATCGATGATAATAGATACTTATAGAATACACTTTTAAAAGAAGTGGGAAAGTAAAAGAACACATATTGAAGAATGACAGTTTAGTGAAAACAGTATTGGAAGGAAAAACAGAAGTAGGCGAAGGAGGGAATATGAAAAACAAATAATGGATAATGTTAGTAGTTACAAAGGCTGACAGAGGAAACGATAGCATGGAGAACTACTGTAAATAAACCACTTTTAGGACTTCAAACATAGGATGGTGATCACTACAGGTGTCTGAGCACCGTCCATTTGGATGTTCCCACTTTGTTTGATAACTGTTAAGGAAGAACGCATTGTTTGAAAGATTCATCGAAACCTTACGATGCAACAAAAAAGTAGGACTTATATTGATGCTTAGTTGATGGTTACAACGTAATCGGAAAGGATGTTAGGAGTGAACGGCCCTTGAAATAGGCCAAAGGTGCTGTATAAGACAAAATAATGCAGAGTTAGGAATTACAAGGGTGTGAATTAGAGTAAGGGTTAGGAACTTCAGTTAGAGTTAGGAACTATCAGGGGGGTGTGAAGAGATTGACGGGTGGAAGAACGATTTCGTGAGAGTTGGTGGAAACCAATTTTCCTTTTGATAACCTGTAACGACGATGAAAATTATATTCACAATTCCACCATTTTTGCGTAATTGACTTTCAGGTTTACATGTAGAATATTGTAATTAAACCGCAGATGCAGAAAAATGTACATAGTGATAAAGCATTCATCATCCCGATTACTTATATAATGAGAATAAAATGTAAAGATAACACTTCTTTTTCAACTTGTTTAATCACATCAAGAATAGAGCTTTTTCTTACTGTCACTGGTGATAAAAATATTATTTTATCTTAAGATCTAAAATGCATTCTACGTACAAATCCCAATATAATACCATTAATAAATATACATTTAGAAAAGAAAGGAAGATGAGCATGATTTTTAATGCATTTTTTCTAATATGGTCAAATAGAAATATAAAATTTAAAATCGAGAATTGGCTACTTATATATTCAGTAACCATCATTAGCATATATTCATGTGTTTTTCATCTGCACCTACACGTATGAGATAACCTGCAAGTCACATCCAGAATGTGTCAGGAAATGACGTTGACATATTTCTCGAATGTAAATACCGCGGAAAGGTCTTAAAGAATGTTAATACCTTTTTTTTCTGATCCGGCATGCTGATATATTCTGCCTGAATAATAATTTCTGAAACTTTTCTATTGAATTTCATACATTATTTAAACCTATGTTCTGTGTTATGGAATTCAACATCTTCATACAACCTTTTTTTCTTCCTTCTTCGCTACTAATACCAACAACTCAAAGTGCGGATGGATGTCTTGTAATTTTCCATTGCGTAACTTGACAATTCTATGGTCTTTTCTTCGGTCAATATTACAAACTCACTCATTTTTTCCGTCCCTATGTCGTCGTCCAACCATATGTAATTGCTTTTAAGTTTTATTTTACATATATGTATTTAGGTAATCAGATAATTAGTGATTGATTTACCAGGGTTGTAAACTTTTATGAACTGAATTATGGGATTGAAAATATTTATTTACAGCTGGTATAAATATTTACGGCCGTATAAATAGATTCCGCTAAATCACGCTACTAAGGCGACTAAGTTAGTAAGCGATTAAGAGAGTTTATTCGCGTACTAAAAAATGATATTCATCGATTATTTAGAAAAGGCTACTAAGGTGACTATCTTAGTAAGCTTCTAGCGATGAAGGAACGACTAAAGATGACAAAAACGTTTGACAACACTGTGGGCTCCGGTCGCCTGTTACTTGTTTCCTTCTTTACTTTGAATTTGTCGACATGTTTTTGTAAATATTAATATACAAGAAGAAAATCAGAATGATTAAAACAGTTAATTTTGAAAATAAGCTAATTATCATAATAAAAAAAACAAATTCGAGTGTTGTCATAACTTCTAAATGATTTAGTAAAAACATAGTTCTATCGGGCATGTAATAAATAAAAAAAATTGTAAATAAAATAGTTTTTTATAGAAAATTTCATTTTTTACAAATATTCTTGGTTCTACTGTGATATAAATTAAAGATCGCCGTAATATTTTTAATAAACGAAACTACAGACAACATATCTGCTACGCTATCTGTAACGTATGGTTCTTGCTGTGATTTTGTTCGCAAAAGTTACACTTAAGAAAAATGGAAAGCAAGAGGGCTCAATCTTTCAATTGGTCCCAAAATGAGGGGACTTTATTTCAGTTAACTCAGGAAAGGGTAGGGTTGTTAGTACGAGAAAATGTTTTACATAAAAAAATTCTAATAATTTTACATTCAACCTTATGAACATATTAAAAACAGCACCAGTACTCTAATCTCGTCACTTATAAAGAAAATGTTTTTAATCGTACCATATACAGGTTAACGTATGTTCTTAATGACGATCCACGGTTCATAGGTTAAAGTTCTTGATGTCATTCACGAACTCAAGTGCGCACACAAGCAAACTCTACAAAAAGTTTTCCCACAGAAAAGCGTCTGTGTGCACGTCTGAGGTAATATGATGAATTCAGGTAATCTAAAATATTAATCACAACAACACAACATCCCTATGATTGGATTACAATAACAAATTTATCATGTAAATTAACGACTTCCCAGTATTTCACTCACCAGTCACATCACTTCTAGTACCCCAAACGTATCTTCAATGAGGTAATACACAGTTAAACTACAATAACTCAAACGGGATTCACATTGCTATAGAATTAACAATCTTACTCCACTTGCATAATACATTGAAAAACAAAATCTAATCAAATTTCTTCTCTAGAAATATCATACCTACGAATTCTCCAATAGCATCATGAAATAGATATACAATAAAATATAATTTGGTTACTTTTTTACTTTGGAAATGGAACCTACCTTAAATCACATAAGCTATGGCAGTTTTACGCCAAATGCAATAACGATCTCACTTTAAAAACCATATTCACTGGCTAGGATGTATATCACAGATAACAAGTAGGTCTAATTGTATTTCAATTTCTCTCAGCATTAGCTCAGTATTTGCTCAAAACTTCAACCCTATGTTTTAGAAAACCATTCAATTTTCAACTGAAATGCATTCAACTTACTACAAGAGTGATCAACCACCATAGTATTGGCACTGGTTTATTATACACGGGTTGGGTAATAACTAATATTATGAGAAAAAGGAATAACGTACTCCGTATTTTTCCACTTGATTTTTAATCTGGTACGACTAGTTTCAACGCT